>VUQS01031716.1:19007-46284 GCA_015108495.1 Heterochromis multidens | reverse complement strand
CGTAATAACTGGTTGGGCCACCCTTAGCAGCAACAACTACAATCACGCATTTGCGAAAACTGGGAATGAGTCTTTCACATCACTGTGGAGGAATTTTGGCCCACTCTTCTTTGCAGAATTGTTTTATTTCAGCCATTTTTGAGGGTTTTACAGCATGAACCGCCTTTTTAAGGTCATGCCAAAGCATCTCAATCGGATTCAGGTCAGGACTTTGACTAGGCCACTACAAAGTCTTTTTTGTTTTTTCTTAAGCCATTCAGAGGTGGACTTGTTGGTGTGTTTTGGATCATTGTCCTGCTGTATAACCGAAGTGCGCTTCAGCTTGAGGTCACGAACAGATGGCCGGACATTCTCCTTCAGGATGTTTTGGTAGAGAGCAGAATTCGTGGTTCCATTTACCACAGCAAGTCTTCCAGGTCCTGAGGCAGCAAAAAAGCCCCAGACCATCACACTACCACCACCATGTTTGACTGTTGGTATGATGTTCCTTTTCTGAAATGCTGTGTTACTTTTACATCAGATGTAACAGGACACACACCTTCCAAAAAGTTCAACTTTTATCTTGTCAGTCCACAGAGTATTTTCCCAAAAGTCCTGGGGATCATCAAGATGTTTTCTGGCAAAACGGAGACAAGCTTTTATGTTCCTTTTGCTCAGCAGTGGTTTTTGTCATGAAACTCTGCCATGCAGGCCATTTTTGCTCAGTCTCTTTCTTATGGTGGAGTCATGAACACTGACCTTAACTGAGGCAAGTGAGGCCTGCAGTTCTTTAGATGTTGTTCTGGGGTCTTCTGTGACCTCTTGGATGAGTCGTCGATGCGCTCTTGGAGTAATTTTGGTCGGCCGGCCACTTCTGGGAAGGTTCACCACGGTTACATGTTCAGCCATTTCTGGATAATGGCTCTCACTGTGGTTCGCTGGAGTCCCACAGCTTTAGAAATGGCTTTGTAACCTTTTCCAGACTGATAGATCTCAAGTACTTTGTTTCTCATTTGTTCCTGAATTTCCTTGGTTCGCAGCATGATGTCTGGCTTTTGAGGATCTTTGGTCTACTCCACTTCGTCAGGCAGGTCCTATTTAAGTGATTTCTTGATTGAGAACAGGTTTGGCAGTAATCAGGCCTGGGTGTGGCTAGAGAAATTGAACTCAGCTTTCCAAAGATGTGATACACCACAGTTAATTTATGTTATAACCCGGGGGGGGGGGTCCTAATCACTTTTTCACACAGGGCCATGTAGGTTTCACCTTCATTTAGAAACTGCATTTTGTGTTTACTTGTGTTATCTTTGTCTAATATTTAAATTTGTTTGATGATCTGAAACATTTAAGTGTGACAAACATACAAAAAAATCGGAACTCAGGAAGGGAGCAAAATCTTTTTCACACCACTGTATATATCTTAGTTTATTTTTTTTGGCCCCACTCACCTGTTCACTGCTGTCTGCCCCTCAATTTTATGTGCACCTTAGACATTGAGGGTTTTTGGGAGGAGGTGTGGATGAGCACTGCTGGCCAGCAGCTGGGTGCTCATGTCTGTCCCCTCAAATTCTGGGACGCATGATCAGATGTTTTGGCGTGGCTGTTGACCTGCCAGGATAGCTGGCCTGTGGGGTTGACTGCCCGTTGCCTCTAGTTTTCTGGGGCTCTTGCTTGGCTGTGGGGGCTCAGTCTTCCTTCTGCTGGGGGGCACGTGGTTGTCATCATGATGTGTGGCCTTGCATCTTCAGTACTTATGGGGGCTTTCTGCGTGCTAAAGCTGCTGGACAGGACAGGTTTAAAAAAACAAAACAAAACAAAGGTCAGTTTTATACTTTTAGATTTAGATTTTTTTATTTATATTGTATTAGTCAGATGGCGAATCGAGGGCTCTAGTTATATCCCAGAGACTAATTGTTCCTGTTAATGCTGTTATGTCAGGTGTTGTATGTTTCCATGTTGTTATCTGTAACTGTCCCTGAATGTATGGATGTCGAGGGTAGTTTATACATATCAAAGTACTAACATTCTAATCTTTCATGTTTTTGTTTATCACAGTTACTTTACAGAGGCTTATAGGAGAGAGTGTCTGGCAACAGCAGTGAAACTGTTAGAGAAGATTTGCAAAGGAGTAAAACCACCATCACTCACCCATGACTATTCTGATATTCCTGTGGCATGCATGAATCTGGTTGCGTCAGTGTCAAACTTTGTTCAATGTAACAAGCAACAGGTATGTGGAGTGCAAATATCTTGTAAATCACGGTTTTAGTATTGCTGACAGTAACTCTTGATGATCTAATGATTCACATTTAGGAGACTCAAGATAGTGATGAAAAGCAACGATATGTGAAAGACATGGTGGTCACTCAGGCGATGAACATAATAAGAGGATGGATCACTCGGTGCTTTAAACAGGGTTTGCTCACCAGAAGTCTGTTATCCTTCCGCCAAGTTAAAGCAACAGAGGAGATTGAAGTGAGCAATTTTGTTATTTTTTAAATAAAACACAAAATATTTTAAAAAATGGTCTTACCCCATCATTGGTAGAGAATGCAAAAAAATAATGCTTTAACTGGTTGGGTTTTACAGATGTGGAACAACATAATCTCCACCCACTTCAAAGATGAAGACTGCACAAAAGAGTGGAGGCAGACATTCACTATGGATTTTGAGGGCAAGTATAAACAGGTAGGTGAAACATGTTTAGGAAATTTCAGTTTGGGATTTTTTTTTTTTGAAGCTCAACAGATTTATGTGACAATGTGCTTTTAGGAAATTGCCCTGGATCAAATTGAATACTACTGCACCAGTATAGAGGACCTTAGTGGTTCCCATCCACATGTTGCAGCCAGTATTGAAAAGTGTGCTCTTGAGGCTGTTACATCTTTGTGCCAGGTATGAAAAATTCTCATTTTCTTTTAAAATTTACATGTATTAGTGTTTGTTAGTATTGATTATATTTAAGAACAATGCCAACATAATCCCATGAGCTAAATATAAGACTACAAAAAACGCACTAGAATTTTTATAATGTCAAAATAAAACTGGTTGCACAAATCTGTATCAAAATATAATTAACAATTTTTTCTACATTATATGCAGACCAAGAATGAGGGCAAACTGTTTGGGAGGTTCAAGTTAAACTCGAAATTTGGTAAACTCATCTCTGCCATTATCCAAAAATCCTGGCCAAAGGACAGTCAAGGAAAATATCATCAAGATGAAGAAGTTGTTCTTCAACACCTTCTCTCCTGGACTGCTGCCAAAGACATTTTCCAGCTCCACGGTATCTCCTGAGAAAAAAACTGAACCATTAGACATTGCACAGACCAAACAGAAACATATAATTGGGTAGAAAGGTTGAAAAACACAATCACACACACAAAATGCTAGTATTTTTAATTTAAAAACAAAAAAACAAACACCATCCAATAGTAGGTAACCAAGCCTCGGTTTATGAATCAGTGGCAAAGGTTTTTAAAATCATTGCTGTGGTTTAAGATAAAACACTGACATGTAAATTCTGTCACTGCAGGAGCAGATGAAAAGCTGATTGAGGAGCTCTCTCAAGATGCAAAGGACAGAATTGTAATAGGCATATCCTCATTTACATCCATGAAAAATCAAGTGGTTCACGGAAACATTAAGATCAGCCTGCTCAAGATCATTTTGGAAAGGCGAGATGCCTTCTTAGAACTGCTGAAGATCGGTAAGAACAGTACATTTGGCATCAAAGATGTCTTGAGAGTTATATTCAAAATGTAATAGTGTAATCTGACGTAATAGTAATCATAATATTCAGATGGACTTTGTTGTATTTTTGACTTAATATTAACAGACTGCCTCTCTGAGAATGGACAATACAAGGATAATGGCAAAATGAAGAGGCTGTTGCAGTGCAGAGAAGATGAAGTAAAAGCCGTGTATCATGAAAAGGAGCTTGTAGATGTCCTCTTAACTAAGAGCCACCAACTTGAGGAACACATGACAGGTATGTTGACTGAGTTAGTGCACTTAGTCAGTTTGATTTGGACCATGCTGCTGCAACAAATTAATAACATGCATATTAATTTCCATGATAGTTGATATTGCTGAACTGGAAAAAAAACAACAAGTCAACATTATGACCATGTCCTTGGACCATTTCATGGAGATTCATCAGTTCGACCAGATGCCCTCCCCAATGACTGGTGTCGTCACCTTCTTCAGTCTGGATGAAGAAATTAGAAAAATGGCAGAGGAATTGTATACCTTTAGAGATAGTATTGTCTTCAAAATGTGTTGGGACAAACAAGCCAAACACTTTGCCACTGAAGAAATGGAAGAGAATCCTGATGAGCATGGGGTAGCAGACATTAAGGCAACACTACAAATGATATATTATGAGATTTTCTTGGATTGCTATGATGATTACAAAAACATCTATATTCACCTGAAGGATGGCACTATAAGACTTGAAGAGGTTAACCAGCTTTTTAGAGCTTTCAAGGGCAAGTATGAAGAGCTTGCAAAAGACCTGGACATCATGTGCAGAATTAATAAACCAAAGGACAAACAATGGATCCACAGCAGGGTTCAACAGATCGAGCAGTACCATGAGCTTTATCTAGCTGTGGCTTCAGCTCAAATAATCATGAAGGTCAGAGAGACACTTGGCCTTCAAGGTGATTTCAGAGTTCTGGAGACACTCACAGAAGTTGTAAGTGGCTTTGTGTATAAAAATTAATCAGTCTAAAAACTCTTTTTCATTCAATTATTGTATTTGAAGAAGAATATTAATAATAGATGGAAACACAGGGATTTAGTTAGTATTACACAACAAAACAAAATAAAACTTTGTTTTATTTAATTTAAGCAGGACAGTACATTTTAATTTGTGACTTTCTGTGAAGAGTGTCTCTGCTCATATGTATTTGGTTAGAAGTTAACTGTAGTTTTTACTGTTTTTTTACACTCAGAATGATGTAGAGTTTCAGAAGGAGCCGCTCAATCGCATTGACAATGATTTGATGCAGGCAAAGATGGTTCTAGTGGACATAACCGAGCCCCGCAGGCTGTGTCTGCAGGAACTGGGACTAAGGGGACACTTTGTGAAATGGGTGAAGGATGCCCTTGAAGGTAAGTGTAGTTATTTAGTCACATCCATGCATGCATTTTCTTGTGACTGCATATCTATTGCAGAGATGGCTGGGGTTTACTGAGCTGACGCTGGGCAAGAGTAGGGGTACACTCTGGAGAGATCACTGGTCTATCACAGGGCGTAACATAAATACCTAACAACACAGTGCCTGTGCACAATCTAGAATATACTCCGCAGTTTTCCACAGAAAAATACAGATGCTGGCATGTCACCAGAAAATTGCTTGGCCCAAAGTTGGAATTACTGACATCGGCAGCTATGGGAGGGTCTACTGCAAGAAATTCATTAATGAATTGCAGATGTGTCCGCTATTACTTTCCTCTGGAAATGACTCCATCTTACACTTTGTAATGCTGTATAATGCTACATAATTCATGGTTTGAAACAGGCTGGTTCTCAAAAGCCATCAAGGCAAAACTGGCTGCACAACACCAAGGTCACCAGCATTTTGTTGCAGGAACTAGGTATGCAAGTTAGACAACCATGTATGCTCACACTTACATCTCCCCTAACCCTACCATGCATATCTATGGACTATGGCAGGAAGCTGGAACACCCAGAGAATATTCACACAGGCACTGGGAGAACATGCAAACTCAACATAGAAAGACCCCAGTTGACCAGTAGCTTCAAATCCAGAACAGTCCTGCTATGAGGCAGCATCACTAACCACCACCCTATTTTTGTTTATCTAAATGTATTTTGTAGATATCAATGAGTTAAAGGTGTTTGTTGATCTGGCTTCTATCTCTGCGGGAGAGAATGATATGGATGTGGATCGTGTCGCGTGCTTCCATGATGCAGTTCTTGGGTACTCTTCAGTGCTTTATGAGCTCAAACCAGACTCTGGTTTTAGAGCCTTCAAAGAAGTGCTCAAGAAGCTCTGGAGGGCTTTGGAGAATGACAGCAACCTACCCAAAAAACTGGTAAGAGGATTTCTCTGAATACTTAGCAAGAATATAATCAGGATTGCCATAAAATAATCAGATTTCAGGTTTTGATCTGAATGTTAGTATTTTACAGCGGGGTTACTGGGGTTAATGCTAACCTTATGAAACAGAAATTGGAACACAGCACAATTAAGAAGAGTATCTTCTCTTTTAGCGGGACAGTGCACGTCATTTGGAGTGGTTGAAGACTGTCAAGGACAGTCATGGATCAGTGGAACTGTCATCTCTCTCCTTAGCCTCAACCATCAATAACAAGGGTGTCTACCTGATCAGTGCACAAAATGTAAAAAAGGTAAATAATGCAATTAAAGTTGATTGCATCCCTAGATCAATGCAGCACTCTCTGAGACAAAGAGTCTACAGAATTATGCATGAGAATTTATTTTTTTGACCTAGTTGAGTCTTGACACTGCCCTGAAGCTGCAGATTCCAGAGGAGCATGATGAGGGTCAGCAGATGCGCTGCTATTCCCTTGAGGACCTAAGGGAGCTGCAGAACAAACTCATGCTCATGTCTGGAAAAGGAGATCAAGGGAAATGTGAAGTTGATTACTTTGCAGAGGTATATTGAAATATTTTCTGTTTTGTTATCCTTAGAATTCAGATCCTTTTACTTTTGACAAACATTTGATACATTTTATTTTAAATTGATAAAAGTATCTACGTCATAATGCTCAATCATCTATAATGTCAAAAACTAGGATAGGTTGATGGTACTGACCTGTGCAAGTCCTACAATTTACACTGCATGTCAAGACAAAACCATGTCCTAAAGGTCCAAACACCTCTCTTTAGACTTACGTGATAGAAATGCAGTGATGTATAGATCTGTGCTGGGAAATAAAACCATTTCAAACTTTGAGTGTGCCTATAAGTACATTACCTTCAATATTTGTAAAAAAGAATGAGCAGAGCTATTTACTTGGCCATATGCAATAAATGTGTGCAACTATATGTAGTTTATATGATCATAGACTCATTTGCTCATTATTTGACAGTGAAACTGAACAAAGGGTAATTAGAGTTTATTCAGTATAACTTTGTATGCTTCCTGATCATATACATTTTCTGATGACTCTAAAGTATATTTCTGTTTCTCAGGTTTTTGCCAGTGTTCAAAGACTAGCTGAGGCATTCATTGCTCTTTACACTGCTGGGAATCCGCTGTTCAGGCACTGGGAAGTGCAAATCAACTGCTGTTCAAAAAGTCAGGCACCCAGTATTTTGATGGATTTCAACTTGGACAGTGTTCTCAGTGTCATTGTGGAGGGTAGCATAGAAGAGCAGCTTCCTGAACTTTGCAGAAAAATGGAGAAATGTCTCGACTACTGGATGGATTTTGTAGACAAACAGAGATCCCAACATTACTATCTTAACTACTACACAGCTGAACAGATTGTCTACCTATGCAGCAAGCTGACTTTGCAAAATGTGACCAATGTCGAGGACCAGGTTCTCATGATGCTCTCTTTCATCAAGCCAAGCTGCACATCCTCAGATTTGAGGGAAGTTTGGCATGAGCTTCAGTATGAAATCCTCAAAAAACCACAAGAGCAAAATGAAGACATTGAGTTTCAGACCTTTGTTGTGGTAACAAGAAGTGAGGAAGGAGACCCAGACTTCACCAGCGAACTGGATCCTCTGGCAAGTCTTGTGGAACAGGCACAGGGTTTACCAAAATTTGACCAAATATGGAATACTTATATGAAAGACATGAGGAATTTTCTCCCCAGCATTCTTGATATAAAAAATCTTGGAAGACTATTGGACATACTGGCCAACAAACACAACGAGAGTCAAGAAGAAGACATTTCTGATGATGACACTAGGAATTTCATAACGAGACAGCTACCCAGAGGTCTGGCCACTGGAGACCCAAACCTCATCGTTTGCCCACATGATGAGGTGTTGACATCTTGCATCTCCATTTACATGAGCAGTGAAAATGAGACACTTCCCACTTATGATGAAGTCCTCCTATGCAACTCCACGACACCATACGAACAGGTGGAGCTATTCCTCAGACGCTGTCTCAGCACAGGCTACAGAGGACAGAAGATATACTGTTTATTGTATGGCGATCTCCTCCCTTATGATGTAAGCTCTAAAGCTGAGAACTTTTTTCAGCGAATGAAAATGCAGAGTAGGAAGGATTACAGACTTGTTATCATTTGCAGCTCAGAAAGAGAACATGCCTACCTTCCATCAGCCTTCAGCCAGTACAGATTGCACATGGTTCCACAGGAGCTTTTGGCAAGAATCCAGAGTTACCTCCAAAAACACTATGCTGTCCCAGCAGATCAGTGCAGTGCCGCAGCTGCATTTAAAGACAGACTCTGCGTTGGTGTCATTTCAGCCAAAAGGGCTGGTGTTGGTATGTCTGTAAGCTGTTTCAAATATTACTAATGGGTAAAATGTTGTTTTTCAAAATTCACAGCTGCCATATGACCTTTGTAATTGCAGGAAAATCGCTTTACATCAGGAGGCTGTATGAAAAACTGAAGCGCTCAACCAAAAAATCGTCAGTGATGAAATGCATTCGCCTGATTGAACCTGATGTTGATGAGAATGTCATCCTTCAATCACTGTTGGACGCCCCTAGAAGAAAAGAACTGACAGTGTTCCATTTTGACGTCACATCATCGGTAATGATCAACCAGTGGATTGTTTAAAGTAATATAACCTTTTCAATAGGACATGTCTTCACAGCTTACATAAAATGTTAAATTATTGTTTGTTTTGGAAAAGGTGCAGAAAGGCCTTCACGAGTTCCTCTTTAAATTGCTGATTTTGTGCTATTTGATGGACTCTGAGGGAAAGATGTGGAAGTGCAATAACAAGCAGCTGTACCTTGTAGAGATTTTGGAGCCCACTGTGAAGTCAGGCAGAAATGTTTCACGGCAGGTAAGAGTTTTTATAAGCACAAACACTAATCATTTGTTACCTGATTTTAAACTGTTGTTTACATTGAGCTGTGTTGTGTTTTGTTTTTCTGTATAGGCTCAAACAGTAAAAAGCACATTCATAGATGTGTTCCCAAATATTTTTTGTCGGCCACCCAAAGAGGTATTAATGCTAGAGATGAGGAAGCAAGAAGATCCCACCATTGTGAGCAATGATGACCCACTGATGGATGATGAAGAATTCAGGAATGAAGCTTTTCAGAGACCATACCAGTATCTTACACGGTTTCATAACCACATTGATCTAGATGTGTTCACTTATCAGGGTGTTGAGGGGACACATGTCGAATGCCTTCAGATGCTTCTCATGTATTGTGGCATTATGGATCCATCCTGGGCAGAATTAAGAAATTTTGCATGGTTCCTTAATCTTCAGCTGAAAGACTGTGAGACGTCTGTTTTTTGTGATGCCACTTTCACTGGGGACACGCTAAGTGGATTCAAAACCTTTGTGGTAGACTTTATGATTCTGATGGCAAAGGACTTTGCCACTCCATCACTCAGCATTTCTGACCAGAGTCCTGGCAGGCTGCAAATTGATCTGACTGGTGTCAAAGATGAAGACTTGGCTCCTTTTCTTATCAGAAAAAGATGGGAAACAGAACCACATCCATACATATTCTTTAATGATGACCATGTGTCCATGACATTTATTGGTTTCCATCTTCAGCTCAATGAGCAGAACTTTGTCGATGCCATTGACCCAACCTCTGGGAGGGTGATTAAAAAAAATGTCATGACAAAGGCATTGTATGAAGGCCTAAAGCTGCAAAGAGTACCTTTCAACATCGACTTTGATCGCCTCCCAAGAGGAGAGAAAATAGAGCGAATCTGCAGTGTTCTTGGTATCCAGTGGCCTCTTGACCCAGATGAAACATATGAGCTTACAACTGACAACATATTGAAGATGCTTGCAATCCACATGCGGTTCAGATGTGGCATCCCTGTCATTATCATGGGAGAAACAGGGTGTGGTAAGACAAGGCTCATCAAATTCCTTTGTGAACTGCGGAGGAGTGGAGTGGCCACTGAGAACATGAAACTTGTCAAGGTGCACGGAGGGACAACTTCAGAGATAATCTACACTAAAGTGAGAGAAGCAGAAGAAATTGCTTCGATCAACAAATTAGACTATGGATTCGACTCCGTTCTGTTTTTCGACGAGGCCAACACTACCGAGGCCATCAGCAGTATTAAGGAGGTCCTCTGTGATAAGACGGTGAAGGGGGAAAGTTTGACACCCAACACTGGGTTGCAGATTATTGCTGCATGCAACCCTTACCGAAAACACACAGATGAGATGATTCGAAGGTTGGAATCTGCAGGTCTTGGGTACCGAGTTCGAGCTGAAGAGACGGACGAAAAGCTTGGATCTATTCCCCTCCGCCAGTTAGTGTATAGAGTTCAAGCATTGCCACCAAGCATGATTCCTCTGGTGTGGGACTTTGGGCAGTTAAATGATCACACAGAGAAAATATACATTCAGCAGATTGTACAAAGAGTGGCTGAAAAAAAAGCAATTGATGAATGTTATATCAAGTGGATCACTGATATCCTTTCAGCTTCACAGAAGTACATGCGCTCGAGAAAGGATGAATGCAGCTTCGTCAGCCTGAGAGATGTTGAACGTTGCATGCAAGCTTTTGTTTGGTTCCATGACAACCACAAAATGATTTTTGCAGAGCTTGAACAATTTGAGAATAATAAAAATGTTGAGAAGGATGAAAGGCATCAAAGATGGCTTGAGAACCGAGACCCTGTTCTCTGGTCTCTAGTCATGGCTATTGGAGTGTGTTACCATGCCTGTTTAGAAAATAAGGATAAATACAGGCAGAAAATCAGCAAAAGCCTGCCAGCATTATACAACCCATCAAAGGTGATGCAGGAAATCTCACTCATGCAAGATTTACTTTTGAGTGGTGTGCCAATGGGGGATACAATTGCAAGAAACAGTGCCCTGAAAGAAAATGTCTTCATGATGGTTCTCTGCATTGAATTGAGAATCCCTCTCTTCCTAGTGGGTAAACCTGGAAGTTCAAAATCTCTGTCTAAAACTCTGGTGGCAGATGCAATGCAGGGGCAAGCTGCTCATTCTGACCTGTACAAAAAGCTCAAACAGATCCATTTGGTGTCCTTCCAGTGTAGCCCTCACTCAACATCAGAAGGCATCATTAATACATTCAAGCAATGTGGACGCTTTCAGGACGGAAAAAACCTGGAGGAGTACATTTCAGTTGTGGTCCTTGATGAGATCGGGCTAGCAGAGGACTCTCCAAAGATGCCACTGAAAACTCTTCATCCATTGCTGGAGGAGGGATGCATTGACGATGAGCCACTACCACACAAAAAGGTTGGATTTATTGGCATCTCCAACTGGGCACTGGACCCTGCAAAGATGAACAGAGGCATTTTTGTGTCCCGTGGTGACCCTGATGAGAGGGAACTTATTGAAAGCGCTAAAGGCATCTGCTCCTCTGACACAGTGGTTTTGGAGAAGGTCAGGGATTTTTTCCAGCCCTTTGCAAGAGCCTACTTGAATATCTGCCGCAAACAAGGCAAAGGTTTTTTTGGCTTACGTGACTACTACAGCTTGATAAAGATGATCTTTGCAGTGGCCAAGGCTTCTCAGCGGAAACCAACACCAGAGGAAACCGTCAAAGCAGTGCTGAGAAATTTCAGCGGCAAGGATGATGTAGATCCAGTTTCTGTATTCACCAAGAGACTGCAGATTGCACCAAACCTGGAGAACATCAGTGCCATTGAGTTTGTGAGAGAAAACATTCAAGCAGTTGGACAGGAAGAAGAATGTCGTTACCTCCTGGTGCTCACTAAAAACTATGCAGCCCTGCAGATCCTACAGCAATCCTTCTTTTCAGAAAGTGGTCAACCAGAAATAATCTTTGGTTCCAGCTTCCCCAAAGACCAAGAATACACCCAAATCTGTCGCAACATCAATAGAGTAAAGATATGCATGGAAACGGGTCAAACGGTTGTGCTCTTAAACTTGCAGAACCTCTATGAAAGCCTCTATGATGCCCTCAACCAATACTATGTCTTCTTGGGAGGGCAGAAATATGTGGACCTTGGACTCGGAACCCATCGTGTAAAATGCAGGGTTCACAAAGACTTCCGGCTAATCGTCATTGAGGAAAGAGAAGTGGTCTACAAACAGTTCCCAATACCTCTCATTAACAGGCTGGAGAAACACTACCTGGACATCCAGACTGTCCTGAAAATGGAGCAGAAGAGGATAGTGGAGGAACTAGAGAAGTGGGTGCAAGATTTTCTGACTCTCAGCAGTCAACATGCAGCGGCGGCTCAGACATACAAGTACCAACCCCCAGACGTATTCATTGGCTACCACTCGGACACATGTTCTTCTGTAGTTCTTCAAGTAATTGAGAACCAGAATGACAGTTTGGAAATCTCAGGTTCTGAGAGGAGAATGCTCGACGAGGCTAAACTCATACTGCTCAAATGTGCTACACCAGACTCAGTGGTGAGGTTGGACTGTACAAAACTTCCAAAAGTGGAGAGTGAAAATCTGGCCAGGATCTACTTTGAAGAGCAGAATAACAGCTGTTTGGCTGACTACATACTTGCTCACACAAGGCAGGAAGTCCATTGCTGCTCCTTCTTCACAGAGGTAACTAAAGTTGCCAATTTCACATACAGTATATATTCAGTTGTAATTGATTATATGGTCTAACTGTAATTTTAAACTATAGGTGACAACATTCTCCAGACTTTTGACTGCTTTTGACTTGGAACCACTGGAGAAAATGTTGCACAGTGTTGAGCTTCTCTCACTCCAGCAGTTTGACACAGAGCACTCCTTCTTGAAGAAAATCAGGTTTGTTTATCTACTAGGGAATGTATCATTTTAGAATTTGAAATTTTTGTGGTCAGGTTACCCAAATCATGTTCATTCACACAGTACTGCAGTGGAAAGAAAGCTGTGAAAACAGACATACTAGTAATCACTGTCATATTTATTTTTATTAGTACTGTAGACTTGCTGTAATATCTAGTAATGTAAACACACTAATAACTGAGACACAGCTCACTGTTACTGAATTTATAGCTTATTACTATTATTTTAAAGCGATCCAGACATTTTTGACGTGTGTTTAGAAGTAAATATTGCATGAGTAAGACTGACTATGATCTTGAGATGTGTAAAGTGTAAAGATCATATCCTTGTTTTCTAGGAGCTTCCTCACAGCTGAAAATAAAAGCAGCCGCACAGGGCCCTGCAACAAAATCCTCATCATCCAGAGTGATTTTGATGAAGCCGGTCACAGCACCAACCTCATTGCATCTGCAAAGTAGGTCCATCACTTACTCTTGGTGGGGTTTTACCTACTTTGTGGTTTTGCCATATTAACTATTGCCGTTCATTTCCAGGTATTCATCGATAAATGAAATCAATAAGATAACCCTGGAGAACACGGGTAGCAAGGTGTTTGTGTACTTCATCACCAGACTGCCAAGAATGGAAGGAGGGACTTCTTACATTGGCTTTCATGGAGGTCAGGCTAATACAACTTGAATTATATTTTTTATCATGTTTAAAGAATGGACAATATTCTGAGGCATGTTAACATTTACAGGCCCCTGGAGATCAGTTCATATTGATGACCTCAGGCGTTCAAAAGACATTGTTTCAGACATCAAAACTTTGCAAAATATGACAATCAGTCAAATGTTTGAAACAAAGATGCATCAGGCTGAAGGTTAGTGAATGATAAATCATTTATAGAAAATTATGCTATTGTCTACATACATTTTTTTTTTAAATTTTACAGTATTTTGCATTAAATTACAAAACTTCTTTTAAAGCCATGGAGATCGATGATATGTACACTGAGAATGAACAGGAGGAAACCGAGCAGGAGGAAAATGTAAGCACAGACATCACTGCGTGGTCTGCACATCGTTGTCTTACAACAGTGACACGTTATTTTATTCAGGGTTACTCTTCACACTAGATGTTAACCAGTGTATTCTTCTGCAGGGCTGGGAAAGTGTTGTGGACACCACAGCGCTGCTGAAGAGCTGTGTGCAGAGTGCAGTAGGCATGCTGAGGGACCAGGTGGAAAGTGGCCTTCGCAGTACTCAGAGAGTGGAGATCCTTCTGACACTCCTGAGTGATAATGATGAAATAACAGGTACCAACAAACTTTTTTTCAGAAGTGTTTTTTTTTTTTTTTAAATTTTTGTTACAGCAGTTGCAGTGCTCATTATTCTATCTGACTTTGTCAGGTGAATTTCTACGAACGGTGAAGAGGCATCTTCACTCATTGTTGGTGACTCATGATGGCAACACCTTCTCATCCATCAAGAGTAACTGGGTCCTTAAGGAGGCTTCAAACATTGATGCTTTGCAAGAAGGAGGCACCTTTAGGTGAGTACTTCAGTCTTCAGTGAAATACAATATAAAATGTATTTTGTTTCCTATTTATATTCCTATTTATTTGACAACCACTGTTAACATCTTTTTTCTCCATTCATGGCAGGCACACTTTATGGAAACGTGTTCAAGCTGTGGTTGTGCCCCTCTTGGCAAATCTAGTTTCCCTCATAGACCGTGACCAAAACATGAACGTCCTGCTTGATACCAACTGTGGTGAATCTGTTAAGAGGCTGTGGTTAGATATCTTTAGCAATGATAAGCTGCTGGAAATCTCTCACCTAACACTGGACCACACGTAAGTGTTGTTCATAATACATGTTTTATTAAAGAAACCAAATTCTTGTAGTTAAAAATGTTTGACTATTCACTTTGTGTTTTTAAACTACTTACAGCTCTGAGACAAGAACAATCCTTGTACAGAACTACATTGCACAAGATAAGAACCTGAGCTGCAGCATGCCCTTCAGCTGGAGGATTAAGGACTATCTGGAGGAACTCTGGGTTCATGCACTTCAGCATGAAGGTAGTGGTTTGTTATAGCCACTATATAATTTATATAGTGATGTTGTGCTTTTTTGTTTTTACATTAAATTCATATGTCTGCCAGGGCACACTCAAAAAGAGTTTGTTGAGTTCTTTTGGAAGACACCCCTCGGGCGCTACATAGTGAAAGCAGATCCAGAGATGCAGGCAGAGTTTTTCCATCGCTACCTTCAGGATTTCATCTCTATGACAATGAATGTCACTTCTCAGGAAGATCTTCAGGTAGTGGTTTTTTTGTTTCATTTGATACTGATCAGGTGGTGTGTGGCAGTACATGCTAATGCACATTATTTATTTTTCTAGCTCCTGTGTGGTGCCTTGAATTCTTGTGTCAGTGAACTGCGACTGCAGCTCAATGACACTGAAACAGTGACATCTCTTCCATGGGTCCATGCTGCATATCATGAGTTCAAAAGCCGGCTACAAAATCTCTGCAGAGTCATGTGCATTGTACCTCAGCTGACCCAGAACCTCCTGATGAATCCTAATGCCAGTGATGGGGTTGAACTGGTAAGCCTCAATTGAGTAGTTTTTATTTTTTTTTTAACATGCTTTTATTTTTTTCTGTTTTGTTGAAAGGTTTTGAATTTGTCATCAATTTTGTTTTGGGGTTAGTAATTATTCTTTATTTTGCAGTTTTACTGGCCTTTAATGTATATTGGTCATGCTCCCCTGTCTCCAAGGTACTCGATGTGTATGCTGGTTTTGCATGTGTGGAGTACCTGGAGCCCACAGACTTGAACACAGATGCCCGAAGACAAGCCTGGCTCAGGCAGGTGAAAAAAATCCAGGTTCCTATTGAGTTAATCTGCTCAGAGGACAGTGTGAGACGTTATGGAGAGAGAAGCAAGATGATCGTCAGGAGAGTCCAGTAAGTCAAGCTTAACTTAAAAATATTCAAATGGTACTGAGGAATTTAGTTTGTCTTTAGATAACTGCTTGAGCTGTATTGAAATGAAAAGTTATTTGTTGTGTGTCTTTGCTTTTAGAGCTGGATGGAATCGGATATTTTCTCTGTCTCTGTTTGTGGAACACATGTTGTTGGGAATAGAGAAGCTGGAGAAGAAACTGTCTCCTTTAGTTTTGGAGAACACTGGGCGGCTTGGCCAGGTAGGTTTGGGTTCTTTGTATTAACAAACATTTTCACAAAACAGATCATTACCGTAAAACTCTCATCACAATAGCCTCAATCATTTTTCATCCATAATAAAATGCATTCCCTCTGCTCTACCTTCAAGATACTGGAAAAAAACTCAGACCTCAAAACTCAGGAGACGTTTGAGGCAGTAATTGGTTTGCTCAAAACCTGCAAAGATGGAACCATTGAACGCATCTTCAGGTAAACATTGATCTTTATATTGGTTGCATCTTAACATAATCTCTCATAGTGTTCGTTAACGCTTCTGAGCATTGTATTTGGTTCCCTTAGGAAGGTTATAGAAGGTATGAAAGAAATTTATTTAAACTTAAACTTAAACTTAAACAAATGTGCATACTTTTTCCTTACCGGGAGCTCATAATGACCAAGATAATATTTTTAAGAAATATTTTAACTTAAATTCCTTCAAACTAGTTTATACTAGTTAATATTAAACCTATTTTAACATTTGATGGAAGGGTCTTAGAATGTCTCAGAAGGAAGCACTGCAGGAGGAGGTCTGTCTATTTTGGTTTACATTTTGTGTCTTTTTTTGGATTTTGTGTCTATTGTAGCTTTAAATTGGTAATATTTCACTGCTGAATTGCAGGAGCCTTGTAATCCCTAGTTGAACCATGGCTCATCAGTTGCATGTTTTTATCCAGGTTTGGTCTTACACTGTGCCCAGTGTGTATGGGAGACCCCCGGGATCCGCTCTGCCTGCCATGTGACCACATCTACTGTGTAGCCTGTATCAAAAATTGGTTGGGGCCCGGACAGATGTATTGTCCTCTCTGCATGCAGCCAGTTAACGATGACTTTCCCATGGTTCCTTCAGATGATATAAGGTTGGTAATTATATGTGAATAAGATCAAAGACTCCTGCATAATGAGCCAAGATATGGTTCAGTTCTTTCCACACAACACAAGATCTTTTGATCTGCCTTTTACTGCTGTTTAGTTATGTTACATCTTGACACTTTGTTTCTGAGGAAATCTGTTTTGTGATATGTTGTAAGACATCTGTGTAACTTTTGTAAATCTTGTAGGATTCTCATCAAGCAACATGCCCAGTTCAGGAACCAGTGCAATGCCTTCTTCATAGACCTGGTGTCTACTGTGTGTTTCAAGGACAACTCTCCGCCCTGCTCAGCAGTCATTCTTCATTTGCTGTCATTTCTCATGGTGGAGGCCCACACTGTTCCAATTCTCAGAAGTACTCTAGCTATTACTGTCTTCTCACCTGCTTAACTGTCTATATGCACACATCCATGCATGACTGTATATGTTTTGTTAGTTCTTAATATTCTTAGATTTATTTATGTATTTATTTATTTTAGGCAATAAGCAGATTTTGACAAAGGCACTCTCTCCATTTGACGACTCTGTGGATAAAAATCCTGTAGTGCGGTCAGTAGTGCTCAAACTGCTTCTGAAGTATAGGTGAGGTGCTTTTTTCCTTTTTTGTTTATTGCATATGACTTATTTATGTCTGTGTAGTGCAGTTTCTCATTTTTGTTTAACCTCCACTGTTTTTGAAGCTTTGATGAAGTTAAAGATTACCTCCAGCAGCATCTTACAGCAGTTGAGCGGAGCAACATCTTGGAGGAGACGGACAAAACTGAACTCTACACCTTGTACATTAACTGCTTGGAGGTGTGCGCTAATACAAAAGCTGAGTTCGGATTTAAGTATTTTACACGCAATTTTTTAAAATTCACTTTTTACATTTTAATTTTTCTAGGATTCCATGTTTGAGAGAATGCAGTTCAGGTCTACTGCAGATCAGCAGGCATGTCTACAGGATGAAAGTGCCTTCCTGACTGATTTCCTGCGGTCACGTGATCAGTTTTCTGAAACAGCTACTGTAGAGTACCTGCAACAGGTGGCCAGAATGCGTATGGACCTGGATATGGCAGTAAGCATGTTTGTGGAAAAACTGAGAGCCCCAGGTGCGTAATTTTAATGCAATGCACACTCTTCTAATTTGTCATACTCCTGCTATGTGTCAAAAATGTGTTCCTTTTTATGAAATATTCTGTTATTTTTATTTTATCTCATACCAGGCTCCCAAGAAGTTGGCCAAAGTGGAAGCACAGCTTTCCTGACCAGTGTGGTGGACTTGTGCAGGCGGAGTGGAAACGATTGGTATCGTGTCTATTTGATCCGTAAAATCTGCAGTCAGTATGGAGTAGAGTTTGTCAAGAAACTCCTCAAAGTGGATCAAATGAGTTGGATCTTTCCTGAGGAAGTTCAGCAAAAGGTTCAGTTATCAGTAGTTTGATTTTCAGCATTAGTTGCCAAAAGGTTTTATTCTAAATGCCACATTAGCAGTAATTAATAATTAACTTTCTTTTCACTTTACCCAGGATGAAGAAGTCACACCGATAGACCAGTATCTTGTATGTGGGGAAGATTACAAGACCATCAGAAATGCTGTCGCAAAGGTAGTTATGGAAGCCAAAGTGGATGGACTGGATGAGGCTTGTGAGGTAATGTTGCATCACTTTTTTGGTGGAAATTCAGGATCACGACTCTGAATTTGTACGCATAATGATGTGGGTCTTTTGCTTTTTCTTTATAGCGGTGCAAATGCCTACCACAGTGGAAAACAGTTTATCTTCTCTTGGCACTGTACAGAGAAGTCACCACTCTCTACAGAGAAACCAATGCTAACTTCCATCCCAAACTTGAGGTAGGTTCTCTAGTCAAGATAGACTAAATAAAATATCATCGTCTTACTTTATTTCAAGTTATAGTTTTCAGTATGTCTCCTTTCAATATTTGCATGTATGTGTGTGTATCTTTTTACTAATAGCAAAGAGAAGCCCTGGTGGGTTACATCCAGACATCAAAATTCCTTACCAGCCCACAGGTGAAGGCCTTTGCCCAGTCTCTGGTGACTAACCAGATTGGGCTGTTGGCTCTTTACCGTGGGGTCTCTGGTGCCCAGTGTGTGTCGGTGGACTTGACTGTTCACTTAGCTGCTGTCTTGCTCTGTGGAAACCTGGGAATCTTGGCTCCACTGCAGCAGCTAGCACTGGCACCTGCAAACATGCAGGTATGTATAATAGCTGTTGTAAATC
This sequence comes from Heterochromis multidens, assembly GCA_015108495.1. Lineage (NCBI taxonomy): Eukaryota > Metazoa > Chordata > Actinopteri > Cichliformes > Cichlidae > Heterochromis > Heterochromis multidens. Next base: position 27,070 of record VUQS01031716.1, on the reverse strand, counting down.
ATAGAAACCTGGGTCTATTTTTTTAAATTAATATGCATTTATCTATTGGTACAGGCAGCTTTCTTGCCCACCATGCCTGAGGACATGTTAGCAGTGGCTCAACAAGCTCTGGGCCACTTGCAGTGGTATCGTAAGTATTACACAAAATAAAACTCTAATATGATGATATGAGATGACATGCCAAACAACTTTGTTATATTTTTTTTTTCATACTTTTAACACAGATTGTCCAAATGGTCACCCTTGCACCATTGGTGAGGTATGTTATGTTCATTTGGATTCATGATACATTTTTTAAAAGTCTCTTTTTCCTGGTATTCTTCTCATATTTAACTTAGTTTTCTTTTTTTCCTCTTTCTATTCCTCTAGTGCGGCCAGCCCATGCAAACAAGTCACTGTGTAGACTGTGGTGCGGTGATTGGAGGAAATGACCACAGGCCTGTGCAAGGATTTCATGCTGTGCAAGTGCAGTAAGTGGCCCAACAGAATTGAGGAGGAGAAAGTAAAATAGCAAAATAAACATATTTATCGATATTTGTTTGTTCATTGTCTGCTGACAGGGGTGACCGCACTCAAAGAGGCCACGTCCTTGGTGACCCCAAACGTAGAGACAATCCAGACATGCTGGACACCAAGAGCATTTCCCCCGTTCCCTTCACCATTATTCGCATGCTCACTCACATGGCCATGCTGCTTGGTGCTTGCAGCCAACCACAGGTATCATGAACATAACTGAGTTTTTTAATGCTATTTTTTAACAACCACAAATGATCCAAGTAATCTGAGTATTTCCATCATCATCATAATAATAGAAGCCTGTTGATATTCTGCTCTTTGGAGTAAGAAAGATGGGCAGTCATCCACTGTTTTTTTTTTTTTTTTTTTTTTCTTTTCTTTCTTGTTTCTAGTCTATTTCTGCCATTATCAAACCTCCAGTCCAAGATGCAGGTGAATTTCTACTTGCTCACCTGAGAAAGGACATGAAACACCTCATCAGAAGTCTGGGTAAGGGGACAGATGACACAATCAGCACTGTGCATCTGGTCATCAACAGCCTCCTGGAGCCACACCAGCAGCAAAGATGTAAGTAAAAGCCTACAAATGCCCTAATACTACAGCGCTCAACAAATGTTACATACCAGTGAAATCCTGTGTGAATAATTGCAGAAACATAATGATGCCAAAACTCAAATGATCTCAGTCTGACTCTGAATAGTTGTCCACCCTTGTGTGAACCTCACTTATCCACCCCTTGTTGTACATTTTGTTGCCTTCACTGTAACCTGGAAGAAAATGACACAAGACAAGAGAGAGAGGGTGCCCTCTAGAGGGCATAAATTTTACCTTTTAAGGTATATGATGTTACTTTAATTTGTTGAAGTCAAAATATGGGGGTGTCTGGGTCAGGGTTATCTATTGGTATCTCTAGCTTTGTAAACAGACTGTGAATATTCAATATTTTACACTAGTAAAAAGTTTTACATTATCTTGACTTTCCTATCAGGGCCTGTACCGTTTGACAATCTTCTCTCCACCAAAGATGCAAGAAATGGCTGGGAAATTGAAATGAGCACTGCCATTATCACACCACAGCTGAAGGTACTCAACTCTCTTTTTATCCAGAAAAGAAAAAATTGCCTCATATATTTATATAAGATCTATGCATAACATTTCCCTTCTTCTTTTTTTCCCCCTTGTGTCACCTGCTCTTCCACAGCACTTGGATAGACAGCTAAAGGAAGTGAACACATTTATCCGAGCTGACTCTCGTATCTCTGCCAGTCCAATCATGAAGCTCATATTTGGAGATCCACAGCTCTTCTTGGCTTCACTTCCTCCAAAATCTCTGATCCATGTTTCTGCTGTGTGGAGCTGCAGGGAGAAAGTCTCTCTGTTGAGCCTCACCCACATTGTGGAGCAAAATGATGGCAAAGACACCCTGCCTGTCCTCTGGAGATTTCTCCATAGGGTGAGAAAATGATAACCAAGCATGCATTTCCAATGTTGAAGAGAAAAAAAAAATTCTCTGTCATACTTCTAGCAGCTTTTATGAAGGTACTCCTTAGACATTGTGTCATAGGCATATTATGGTTCAATCATACATCAACTGCATTGATTTGAATTTGTTTGAAAGCTTTTAGTCCATAATCATCACGATAATACCGTACAATTTCTGTACTTTTTGTAAATGTTGAATTTGTTTTTGTAAAATTTCCATAAATCCCATCTTTTTTGCCAAAAAAGACTACAGTGAAAAAACAAAACAAAAAACATATACAAGTAAGCAGCTATTACAAGACAAAGTTAAACCACAACTTTCAAAATTAACCAGTTCCTGAAGAGCAAATAACAGGAATTTATCTGAACGCAGTACTATTATTATTATTATTATTATTATTATTATTATTACTGATGATTTATTTATTTTTAGGAAGCGGAAATCCGGCTGGTGAAGCACCTTCCTGAAATCCTTGCGCTCCAGAGGGATCTAGTCAAGAAGTTTCTCAACATCGCCGAGCTAACGTATGGCACCATTGCTGAATTTCTCCGCAGTCAGAAAGCAGGTATTGGCTTAACTGTCTACACCAGTGCTTCTCAGCCTTTTCAACTATGTGACTCATACACAAGAGATACAAAGTTCCATGTACCTCCTAATTACCTCTATTCTCGGAAATGTCATTGTTAAATAGCTGGCAGAATGCAGTTTAAAAACCTGCCTGCCAAAGAGTGAGTTGTTTTAACCTGGACGGAGACAATGATTGATTATTCATAAAGAGGAAAATCTCTTCCACACGTGAACGCCACTGATGTTGATGTCCTAATGTTCTGTACCCTGTGAACTGCAGGTCTATTGTGTGACTGACATCTTTACACTAGGGATTAACTATTTAGTTTCTTCTTGTATGCAGTTTCACTCAAAGCCTGGTACGAAAAACACATCAGAATCTTCCTGGGAACCTGGAATCAGCTCAGAGTATCGCTGGCAACCAATGGTAAGCAACCAGCAGTACTGTTACACTAACGCTGACCTGTCCAACTTCGTGTTCTAACGTCATTTTAAAATGTTTTCAGGTGAGATTAAGATCCCAGCTGAGTTCTGCCAGAATGACCTGGACCTCAACAGTGACTTGAAGGTGCTTTTGCCACGGCGACATGGCCCAGGCCTGTGCTCTACAGCTCTCGTCAGCTACCTAATTGCTCTGCACAATGACCTTGTATACTGTGTAGACAAGCACACTGGAGAGGAGACCAGGTGGGGGCGCTCATGCCACATTTTTCTCACTTCTGTAGGTTTGGCTGTAAGAAGACTGTTTCTGAACTTGTTCTGTCCTTCATACTGCATGTTTGACAAAGTTATAAGATATAGATAGTTTAAAATCAGATTTTGATATCTCAATTATAGCTGGAGAGAGCTGAAGACAGAAAAGAGTGTCAGAGTAGTATAATCCCATAATATAGAGACAGTCCCTTCTGGGTAAACTTTCTATTTATTCCTCTCTCAGCTACAAAGTGAGCCCTGCAGATCTGACTGACCTGCATGTGATTCGTTACGAGCTGGAGAGGGATGTGATGCCGCTGGTTCTGTCCAACACCCAGTACAGCATCGAGCGGGGCCAGGAGACCCTTCATGAGTATGACTTGCCTAAGATACAGCAACAGATCATCTCACACTTCCTGCTGGGCAAGCCTCTCATCACTCTCAATGTGAGCGAATGAGAATCAGGAGCAAAGCAGCTTTTCTGAAAATTCAAAGCAAAGTTTGTTAAGGCACTGTTTCCCTCACATCTTTGTTCTTCATCCACAGGGCATTCCTACAGTAGTAAATAGACATGACCGCAACTATGAGATTATCCTCAAGGACATAAAAGCAAAAGTCAAACAAGTGAGATGTGATAGACAGTAGCCTACTGGGATTTATCATTAATTTATCACACATCACAAATTGTGTATACTGTACATGTTGCTTATGATAACAGCCATTATGATGTGTGCCAACAGGAGCCTCTTCAGACTCTCACTCTCTTTGCTGTGGCTGGAGAGCTGCACTCCTACAGTGAGGTGTGTGAAGCTTTGTCAATGCTGGAAGTAGCCCTTGGTTTCCTTGCCATGACTGGGGGAGAGCCTCATATGCAGCTGTCCTGCTACCTGGAGGAGGTGCTGCAGATGGGAAGCCAGATGGCTCAGCACATCCTCAAGGTCAGCCTATCTGAGACACTGGTTATTTTATCCTGTTGCACTTTCTCTCACTTTCACAAAACTGCTGTCTGTTACTTTTATATAAAGAAATACCAAATTTGCTTTAAGAGTAACTTATTTTGTTTGATCTTTTTCTGCTAGTTAGGAGCATTAAATTTAAAATAGTAAGATATTGTTTGGTTTATGTTCTGTGCGCCTAACATTCTCATTGTTTTGCCCACAGGCCTTTGCCATGTGTTGCCTAAAACATTGTGTGGCACTATGGCAGCTGCTGGCCTCGCTTAAATCAGAAAATATGCTCCGCCTTAAAAGGGTAAGTATCAAAAAAGTAGAAATGCAAACTGCATTATCATTGTACTTTGTAGAGATGTCTCAATATATATTATTATGCCTACACATGTATTTTTCTGTGTTCATCAGGATCCGTTTGTAGGAGTTTCAGAGAAGTACAAACAGGCCCTGGGTGAGGAGGAGCACAGGCTGCTCACTGGTTTCTTCTCCAAGACCAGCGCTGACACTTTCCTCTTGGAGATGCACGAGTTCCTGGTGCTATTCCTTAAAAAGCCTAATGCAACTGATACCTACAGGCCTGACTGGGGGTAAAAATTAATGTTTATTATGTAATTTGCATAACCTTGCACTGTTCTAAAAACTGACATCAAGTCTAAAATCATTCCCAGCTCTGTTAAAGTATTTTTTTTTCCTAGTTTGTCTTTTAAAAATGATAGTGGTTAAAAGAAAAAGTTTAGGAGATTCAGGCAAACTGGAAGTCGCTCAGTGTTCCTCGGTAATACTAGGAGTTGGTTTTGTATATTGTTTTGTTAAATTTAATTTGATTTGGCTTGAGAACAATTAACTATTTTGTTTTATGAACCCATGGAGCTGAACCACTATGCCTCAGTACTGTATAGCTGAAGTGCCACACTAGCTTTTTTAACCAGATATTTTCTTAAATACCATATTTTCATATGGTGTTATGATTAGCATTGCTGTAGCAGTGGCAGATTTAATTCAAATTGCTTGTTTCATCTTTTAAAGCTTGAAAGACACACTGGTGTCTTACATGGAACGCAAAGACATGGACATTCCCCCTGATGTGGATGAGCTCTTCCCAGAGGAGATCCTCCTATCCCATTATGTCGAAGCATGGAAATTCATCGTCGCCTTCAAGCAGGAGCACGGACAGAGACAATAAGGACAAGATTAAAGTTTATTTTCTGCCTTCTTTTTGCGATATCACAGAATTCCTCAGATAAAGTTTACAAATTGAAATGACAGTATTCATATGTCATGTAATTACACATACAGAGAAGATGTGCCTTTGAAAGAGCACTAATGCTGAGCTTCATAGTGACAGAGAATAAGTATGCTGTTCACATTTTACAGCTTGTCTGTATGAAAATGTAAAGTTTGTTTTTTTTTGTTTTTTTTTCTCAGTGATCTTTTGTTGTATCACTTTGTATTTTCTGACATTTTCTTGAAGTTGAAGTCTGTTTGCTTGCACTTTACTCCTAATGTGAATTTAAAAAAGTGAATTTACTCAGGTAAAAAAATGTGGATTAAATCTAGGAAGGTACAATCAAACTGACCTAAATCACTTTATCAGCCTTTCTTCCAGTTCCAAACATGCTATCTTGCATTTCAGTTTTTTTTTCATTCATTTTCTTTTAGTTTTTATTACTGATTAGCACATTTCCTGAGTACAATTAATTTTTTTCTATTGTTTCAGTTCTTCACGTAGTAATTTTTATATGTGGGCTCTGTAATATACACAGCTTCCAGAAAACCTTTAATGACTGCTACATGTCTTTTTCATATTTCTTTTGTTTATATTGAGGTTGTAGGCCAAAAACATACATGTTTCAAATATAACCTCCTTTTCAACATATGGTGGACTGTCTCATTACTAACTGGCCCTGACTTATTTCATTATTTGTCAGTATACAGTACTGTGTCTTGAGCCATCCCTCAACTCTTGTTGGGATGACTCTTATGTTTTGCTTGGGAAATGGGTGCAGCAATTTATTGAACTGTGCAAACCTACATGGAAATACATCATATGAAAAAACAAAAAAACTGATTTTGTAAAATTCTAACGAGCTTGAAAGTCAATATTTGGTATGAGACCCTTTATTCTTCAACATAGTCTGAACACTCTCAGGTAGCTTTCTTTACATTTCTTTAAGTAGTCTTCAGGAATAGTTCTTCATGAAGGACATTCAAAGCTCTTTGGATGTTTCTGCCTTTTGTTCTGTTCTCTGTCAAGATGATCCCACACTGCTTCAATAATGTTGAGGTCCGAGCTCTGGGGAGGCCAATCCATGACTGAAAAACTCACAATGGAACACTATGCAGGTATGCTTTTACTGCATTGGCAGTGTGTTTGTGATCATGTCATGCTGAAAAATGAAGCTGTTGCCAATCAGATACTTTAAAGATGGTATTGCATGGTAGATCAACATCTTATGGTACTTTTCTGTGTTCATAATTCCAACAATTTTGACAAGATCCTCAACACCAGTGGCTGAAAGTCAGGTCCAAACCATGAAAGACCCTCTACCATGTTTTGCAGATGGCTGTAGACACTTACTGTTGTACCTCTCTTCTGACCACCTCTGTACCTATTAATGACGATTTGAAATTGAATTCATCACTCTATAAGACCTGTTGCCACTGATTTTTCAGTCCAGTTCTTGGCATACCTCAGCCTTTTCTCCCCCGTTTCCCTTCCTTAGAAATGGCTTCTTGGCAGCCATCCTTCCACTGTGACCATTTGGAGATAAACACTGGTTCATACCTTGAGTTGGGTGCCTTTTTTATGCTTGAATGATTGACAGGTCAGTGATAAGTGGCTTAACAAAAAACCAAACAAACGAAACAAGTTCCGCTGAAAATGGTCAGGTACAAGGACTCTGCTGAAAGTGAGTGAAAAAGCAGTCAATGTCCAAAGAAAAACTTTCCTTGTTTCCTCATTTCTTCTCAGTGTTATCTACTCATAGGCAGTGCTGATTAACTATGCAGGTTTATATTAAGTGGTTCCTGACACCTTGTAATTCCCATTATTTCTGAGTGTAACGTAATAGATTTTCAACAGTACTAACAGTGAAGTTCACATGTTAATTACTCCTTATTTACATTTTACATCACTGCTTAAAACCAACATAGGCTGTACATGATGTAGTGTTCAGGAAATGTCTGCCTGCCAAGGGTTTTATGACTTTTTGACCCTGTGTTGGTGGGGAGCTCAATGTGTTTCTGATCAGCCTGATGGAAATGATAAGGACAAGACAGCCACAAGAATGCCGCTGACATACTCCTTGATTCAATTTCCTCTATGTCAAAGTAGTGTTTAGCATAACAATGACAAATGGAAGCATTTGCCTGTTAAAGTAAACCATGTCAGCGACCACGCTCTGGAAGTCGTCAGTCAGTAAATGATATCTGAAAGAATAGTCGTTACCAGAGTTTTGACCACTTTCACTTAAAAAGAATATTCTTTACTTAGTTCCACAATGATGCATCTATAAAACTACAAAATCTAATCAACAAATAGAGTAATGAAACAGATTAGGCTACAGTTGCAGCCATGCATTTCATTTCAAGTTGACAGCCGGAGCTTTCCTGGGCTATCTAGGCACATTCACTGCTGCTCATTAGCAAACTCATAATGTGGAAGTAGTGTACATGGGGTCAATAAACGCACCCACAAATGGGTCGCAGGCATGATTTGTGCAACTGTGCTGTAGAACAAGCTTCACTGAGCAAGTTCAATCAGTTCCACTTCCACTTCTGTAGGCTTCAAATCCACCATGCCAGTGATACAAAGGGAGGGACACAAAGAGGCCAAATTATTTCCCCTGCTCTGG
>VUQS01031716.1:0-14470 GCA_015108495.1 Heterochromis multidens | reverse complement strand
CTAAAATTGACCCCCCCCCCAAAAAAAAAAAAACAGAAAAGAAAAGAAATAAAGAAATAAAAATAGTAAGGGAGTAAATGAAAATAGTGAGTTGAAAGTCCCTATAAAGCTACATAACATAATGGAGCAGAATAATTTGCTAGTAGTATTGGGACATTGTTAACATTAAACTATATGGATTGTGAAAAAAAGGTATGCTAAATCTTCTTAATATTCTTAACTGAGCAAAATTTGTCCAGAAAGTTCTACCACAAGTTCTTTGCTTCATGATGTCAGGCTAAAGCACCGGTGATTATGGAGGATACTCGTAACTTGGTGTGTAATTTAAGTGAAAAGATAATATCTGTTCATGAAGAGCAAGGTTTAAGTTGGCCAGCCAGACAGTAAATGCATCCCATAACCTATAGACCTCACTGCCTTGAGCTTCGGGACCTGTTATGTCTTCAGATCATTCATCTAATTTCTGGTCAGCTAGTATTCAGCATAAGCTGGAGCCCTTATTGAGGATCGGCCTGTGATTTATTGGTTGTTTTGGCTATTAGAGATGGCAACAGTGTATTGAAGATTTTGTAGCAGGGGAAGTAGATGGAAATAATGAGGGGAAGGAACAACTGCCAGCCACTGCTTTTTTAACTTGCTCACACATAGAGAAATCTGTGTGTAATATTGTTGTTATTGGCAGAACCTGTTTTAGGCAAGTCAGCACCACCCTGTGATGCCCAGGAACGACATGCATGTCATTTCCTGCCAGGAGCAGTCATTTCATTCATTACTGCTGCTCACTGGCAGCCAGTTCGTGTTCAGTTTCTGATTTCCAAATTGAAACATGTATATTTTTCTTTTGTCGACAGCAGTTATATTTCCAGGCAAATCAAGGCTGCGGTTCAAGACGTTTTGGGGTCTTAGAAAACTTCAGTTTATAATGAAATGTATAAAATGCTTGAATCAGACCGTTTATAAATATTCCACAGAAGTGCTCTTGGCTTTGAAAAATAGCCTGTTTACTCTACCTTTTAATGCTCTGTGGGATGGATTTCCAAACTGTATACATAGAGCTTGTACAGCCAGTCCTGAGTAATTACATGGTATCTTGAATTACACGATATTTAGCTGGTGATAACAGGAAGGTCACATGTAATTAAATGTTATTAATGAGAGTACTGACTAAAATGAATGTAGGTTGAACTTTTAGTATCTAAAGTAATTCTGCTCCGACTTCATTTCTGAATGTGATTCATTGGCCTGATGAGGCCGCTGTCTGCTTGGATTACATCCAGCCATCTGAGGCTCGCTTCTGGGTGTGTGACACACAGCAAGAATTTGGTTAATTTGATATTTAACTTTAAATAGTTTAATTTTCTTGCTAAAATAAGCATCTTTAAAGCACTCAGTGGCAATTTATGCATTTTAATGGTTATGACTTTCAGATTTTTCATACCAGAGTCATTTATAAAACTTTTAATTATCTAGAACACAACAAAGTAATTGAAAAAAGGATCAAACACAGAATCTGAAGCTAAGCAATATACACACTGTATACAGAAAATGAAATGAACTGCCACAAAAAAAAGAGCCTTGAAGTTTCTAAGGGCTGAGAGGTTCATCCTCACAGCTGAGCATCAGTATTCTGAATCCATCAGAAAGTTGGCTTTGTTGATAACACAGCTGGTGTGGGCTGTATGCCAACTGAGGACTAATGGCTGAATTAATGGCCACAAGCAGCTGGGCCCATCAAACAACAGAGAGGATTACATAAGAGTATATGTGTTTGGACTCTGTGATGGTGGAGTGAGCTGGTGAAATAGCTGCGTATGGCTGTATGTGTTGCAGAGCAAAAGGAAGAATTAGGAAACTCCTGCCCTGTGAAACTGCAGGAGAGCAGCCCTGAGGTGTCAGAATACACTTAGAGAAGGGAGGAAGGCTCATACTAACCTATTAACCTTAAGATCTTTCTGTAGAGGCTCCTTCTCAGCCAAGTCTGGCAGCTGTTTTGCATGGGATAACAAGAGTGGACTCATATAAACAGCAGATATCATACACTAACTTTGAACACATTCAGACTCATACAGTGGTCTTTTAGTTCTTCAGACAAACCAAAAATCACTTTATCAGTTGAAAGTTTAAGTTAAACCTCCGCAGGCAGAGAGGATGAGCACAGGAGGAGGAGGAACAGGTGATAACCTGGGATGCCCTCCAGCCCCCGCAGATATCACATTGCAGTTTCCTAAAGATAACCAAGGTCAGCTCAATTTGTGGAAGACAAATTGTTGTGTTTGTTGAAGCAAAATGAGTAACTTCAAATAAACATTAAATGGGGACTGATTGTTATTTGATTAATTTAAGTTAATAGACACAGTTTAAAAACTATAGCCTGTAAATAGAAGTTGAACACAACGTCGCCCTTTGGTTTTTGGACTCTGTATTTTGAACCCTAAAAGTTACCATATTTGGATGAGATAATTCTATTAAAAATGTCCCCAAAAGGCAAAAACATAACAAACACATTCCGAGATCCAGTTCAGTGTCTCCAGTCAGGCTAAGCATGGTTATAGCTCCCTGTGTCAGCACAGCCAACAGACATAAATTCATAACTTTTCACCCACTCTACATTAGTTATGTTTGTACCAGACTGTAAACATATTTATTTCCACTGGCTTACTCTTGCAGCCAACCTCAAGTAGTCATTTGAGGAGTTGCAGTTTAATCACTTCCACATAGGCTTAATCAGAGGTTGCCACTTTACTCGATGTAAACGTGTTATTTTCCACTCAGGCACCACTTTGAATTCATGTCTATATCTTCAGATATTGTTTAACTGAAGGAGATCAGAAAACATTTATTTCAGTAGAAGGGAAACTGTGGAGAGCCACTGAACACTGAAGTGTTCACTTTTTACAACAATAAGGGAAACAAATTTAAAAGATTAAAAAAAGATCTGCCCATATATTTTAAATATTTTTACAGTGTAAAGTTACTATTTATTAGGTCAATGTTGTGTTATAGTTGTAAATTATTATTTGCTTTTTAAATGTTGTAAATGGACTGGAACTTATATAGTGCTTTTCTACTCAATTTGAGCACCCAAAGTGCTTTCTTACTACAAACCTCATTCACCCATGCACTCACACATTCATACAACTGCTTTTTTCTATACCTAAGCACTTTTAACCTAATGTTCACACAATAACACACTGATGGAAGCGTCGAGGGCAACTCAGCGTTCAGCATCTTGCTCACGGATACTTCAGCAAGCAGGTTGGAGGAGCCAGGGATGAAACCACCATCCTTCTGATTGGAAGACAACCTGCTCTACCTCCTGAACCACAACCGTCCCTTTGTAGCCCTTTTTAAAAACAATTTGGATTTTCAGAGAAGAGTTGAACAGTTTGTTATTTTAAGAACATTTAGACTCATCAGTAATGTTTTTTTTTCAATCTTTTGGGTCAAACCAAGGTCTTAGTAGGTCTCTAAGTCAGGCTTACTTTGTCAGACCTTGACACTAGATGAAAATCTGGTCAACCATATAAATCTATGACATACATTATGCAGATGATGTCTAGAATAACATTAATAAATCTGGTAATGGGCAGGATGGAAGGGAAGGAGGAGGCTTGGGGGGGTAAAAGTGAAACAAAACTCAAAAAAGTATTTCATTTCCTTTTGAACTTGTGGAGAAGCCTCGGCATGGGCCTGCTTTACATCACTGTGTGATGACTTTACCACACAGCCTTCATCCCCCTTTAGACTCATCCATCTCAAAGTTTTTAGTGCAGATAAGCAGGCAATGAGGTATCACAGTTCACGCCAGAGAGGTGTTTAGCATACTGACTGCTTTGCTGAAGAGCAAGGTATTACTGTATATTAATCACCTAATGTGACGAAGTAATCCACTATGAAGAAGAGAGAAGGGGAGAGATGGAGGCAGTGTCACTCAGTTTTGACCCTTCATGTGTACATATGTCAGCCATAACATTCTTTGCAGATATACTGTTTACCTGTTTGATATAAATACTTCATTTGTCTTCTCGGTTCAGAGATTTATGATTCTCTTTACTTGTACTCCTTAATCTATGATAACAATTTATCTCTAGATTTCTTATCACCGACATGACCCATTTCTCCCAGCAGACTGCATAAACCTCACTGCTTATGCAAGTTTCTGCAACTAATATGAAAACAAACAAGTGGCTCCCTTTGATGGAGTGGCGATCTGGCCAGAGTGCACCCTGCCTCTCAAGTGGACGGATGGTTGTGCGGTTCTATCAGGGAAAAAAAAAAAAAAGTGGCTTTTTAATTACTTAATATCTTCTTTCAAGGATCATTTCTAGCCTTAAACAATTAGAACACATGCTCTAAATATGACCAATATTTTCTAATATTATTTACACCTACAGTAAATGATTGAGCTGATGTAGTAGAGCCAAATGTATGCCTCATTTAAATGTTCAAGCCCGCATATCAAACAATAATAATATACTGGCTCTACAACAGTGTAACTTGCACTCAAGCATCATGTACAGCACTGCTTTGTGCCCAATATTATAAACACAATGTTATCCCAAACTGATGGCTCACAGTCTAATAAACAAGCTTCTATTAACAATCAGAGCTTTTTGCTGAGTAATCACTGGAGATGTGGAAAGGTTGTTGATACTAATGGTGTACGGCAGAGCCCTCCAAGGCGCTGCTGATAGACTGTTTGCTTGAACAGTGCTCCTGCGATTGAGAGGTGATGATGGCCAAAAGGAAGTTGTCAGTCAGAGTTGGCTGTTCCTGCCGGTGCTAACAGGTGTGAGTCCATGTCTTTTACTGCACTTCATGGAAATGCGCAATTTAAACAGCTGCAGGGAGACTATGTGTGTTTGTGTTTATACTGATGCTCGGATGGTGGATTAATCGCTAAGGGAGGAAGCCTTGTGTCCAATACTCCCTCTCTTTCAAAGCTGTGACCCTTCTGGGTTTCAGTGCACCAATAGATTGAACCATGTCAGATAAACTTTACCCTTGAAAATATGTATATGTATTAGCCTTTAGCATTAATGTCCAAGAGCAATCAGAGATTTGGAGGAGAAAAGGGTTCTGCTCTTCTGCTGCTCAACATGTGTTTGCACATTACAATACTGATGCAAAAGGTTTTGCCCCTTTTCTGACTTCTTTTTTTTTTTTTTTAATATTTGTCATACTTACATGTTTCAGATCATCAAATAATTTTTAATAGTAGACAAAAATAACCAGAGTAAATACAAAATGCAGTTTTTAAATGATGAACCTACCCTATATGAAAAAGTAATTGCCCCCTAAACCTAATAACTGGTTGTACCACCCTTGCAGCAAGAACTGCAATTAAACATTTGTGATATCTGGCAATGAGTCTTTCACATTGCTGTGGAGGAATTTTGGCCCACTCTTCTTTGCAGAATTGTTTTATTTCAGCCATTTTTGAGGGTTTTCGAGCATGAAGTTTAAGGTCATGCCAAAGCATCTCATTCTGATTTAGGTTTGTACTTTGACTAGGCCACTCCAAAACCTTCATTTTGCTTTGTTTGAGCCATTCAGAGATTGACTTGTTGGTGTGTTTTGGATCATTATCCTGCTGCATAACCTGAGTGTGATTAAGCTTCAGGACACGAACTGATGGCAGGACATTCTCCTTCAGGATTTTCTGGTAGAGAGCAGAATTCATGGTTCCATCAATTACAAGAAGTCATCCAGGTCCTGAAGCAGCAAAGCAGCCCATCACACTACCACCACCATGTTTGACTTGGAATGATGTTCTTTTTATGAAATGCTGTGTTAGTTTTATGCCAGATGTAATGGGACTCAAACCTTTCAAAAGTTCAACTTTTGTCTCGTCAGTCCACAGAATATTTTCCCAAAAATCTTGGGGATCATCGAGATGTGTTTTTGGCAAATGTGAGACGAGCCTTTGTGTTCTCTTTAGTCAGCAGTGTTTTTCTCCTTGGAACTCTCCTATGGATGCCGTTTTTGCCCAGTCTCTTTCTTATTGTTGAGTCATGAACTCTGACTTTAACTGAGGCAAGTGAGACCTGCAGTTCTTTAGATGCTGTTCTGGGTTCTTTTGTGACCTTCTGGATTAGTCGTTGATGCTCCCTTGGAGCAATTTTGATAGGCTGGGCTCTCCCAGTAAGGTTCACCACTGTTCCAAGTTTTCTCCATTTGTGAATGTTGACTCATGAACTCTGACTTTAACTGAGGCAAGTGAGGCCTGCAGTCCTTTAGATGCTGTTCTGGGTTCTTTTGTGACCTTCTGGATTAGTCATTGATGCTCCCTTGGAGCAATTTTGATAGGCTGGGCTCTCCCAGTAAGGTTCACCACTGTTCCAAGTTTTCTCCATTTGTGAATAATGGCTCTCACTGTGGTTTGCTTGAGTCTCAAAGCCTTAGAAATGATTTTGTAACCCTTTCCAGTCTGATAGATGACCCTATATGAAAAGCAATTAGCTTTTCACATAGGGTCAGGTAGGTTCGGATGTTTTTTTGTTTTTTTTTTAAATAAATGAAATCATCATTTAAAAACTGCATTTTGTATTTACTTGGGTTACCTTTGTAAACTTGTTTTTTTTTTTGTGGATAATTTGAAAAATGTGTGACAAATACGCAAAAAAATAAAAAATAAAAAAAACTTTTTCACAGCACTGTATGTGATCCAAAAAATAAAAAAACCTCTACCTCTAAAAGTCTGTAACTTGGCTGTTAGTCAAGCCAACTTCATAATAACACTCAGAGACTAATATACACAACATTAAGCCTGAGACTAGGAACAGCCATACAATATTTTTAGATTGCACATTATTGTACAACACTCTACCATTGGACTTTTTTATTTATTCATTGGTCTCCAGTGTGAAAAAAAAAAAATGGAGAGGGCTACAAGATGATGGCATGCCTACTGTCACTGCATGTGACAACATGAGGTAATCTGTGCTCTGGAAATCTCCTCCCTATGCAATGTCCTTTAGGGTTTGGCAAGAACTAGTTATAGGCAGTGTCACAAAATGACCTAGGTCTTTTTTCTTGGTCTTTTCTGTAACCACTAGCATAAGCCAAGTTCTCTTTGTTGACACAATTTGGTTTTCTCTTTAGTTCTGTAGATACATCATTTGGTTTTTGCCAGGTTTGTTAAAATTCATGCATTATGCTCCCTCAAAGCCAAGTTAAGCTACACAAGCAATATAGTTTAATTTGCTTAAAATAGGCATGTTTGACAGAAGAAGACATTTGTCTTGTTTCATAGCATATTGACTAGCCAAAAGCTTGATCACTAAATTGCATGGTGGATAGATTTATGCTCTAAGCTCCCTAAAGACAAGATCCAATCCTTTCCCTACAGCATTACCCGTTGTTTTCTGTCTATTGAATAAGACACAGGTAGTCACACAGGAAAGCCCTATCTCATGTTTTGATCTTAATTTGCTATGGTCCTTGAAATTCCAAAGACTTTCAGAAACTCTTCCATTCCTTTGCTCACACATCTGTTAAGATTTACCTTGTAAAAGTATTGGCTGCAAATTTAGCCATTGTTATTGCTCTTTTCTAAGGTTGACATAATGATCTTGACAAGCAAACACTGCATGGCCAGAAAAAAAATTGTGGAATTGTGAAAGTACCACTGAAACTTTTGGGAGGAGTTAACTTTCTGGGAGTTAAATTAATTGTATTGTTCTTGTTAGAAGAATCTATGAAACAGACAAACTCTCATATCCATCTTACCTTTTAGTTTCTTTGTAACGTGCAAACATAAAGGCAGCTCAAAGTGCTTTACTGGAGGTAAAAGAAAAGGAAAGGGGAAAAGAAAAAAGCTGAGGTTTCCTCCCCTGCAGTACCTTTGCTGATCTAGTGATGGCAATCTGGCTCCATTCAGACAGATATACTTGAGTTGACACGTTTTTAAATGAGATTCTGTCCCAGCATGTTCAGCCCAGGAAAATGATTGTTACAAAAAGTTATTGAGATGGAATGATGTGCCCTGTCTCTATTCTACAGACAGGGCAAAAGGTTCAAACACTAATTAACACATGCACACATTAATACATACAGCATATATTAAGAGCATATATTCTTATGTCAAGCTTGCAGGTTTCACTGATGCATGGTTACTTAATTGAGTAACCAACATGACAATGAGACAATTACAAATATATCATTTATGATGAAGTGAAAATCTAATATAATTTAAAATTATTTTTTTGGTACTGCACCAAAATTGTTACACGTTGTGATGAGTAGCAAACCAGTGTCTAGTTAACTTTAAATGAACTGGTTTTCCGAGGGATTGCTGGGAACATTTACTAACAAGAGAAAATGGCCAAGATAATCACACAATACCTCGTTCTTTCTCAAAGAATACCATTGCTAATAAAATTATTGCAGATTTAGTCTCATCAGCATACATTGGTAAATAAAGTGTCTTTCAGTAATATGCAATCTAACATAACAGTACTATATACTGCAGACTGAAAAAATACTGTAACTATGTTTCTCATTTCCACTGCTATGTATTGAATTGGATTGTCATAAGTTAGTTTTTCTCTGATCACTATCATCCCCCACCCCACCCCTGACCCCACAGCCCCCTAACCACACACAGCCAGCTTTAAACCCTGACATATTGTGTGACTGGCAGCAGTGTGAGATGAAAGGTTATCTGCAGGTGCCCTCTCTCTGAGATGATGTCACTGATAGATTAAGAAATAGAGTGAAGTCCCTTCAAAAATAAACACAAGCTGAATGCAAATATATCTCCTGTTTCACACATTTAATATTTCCCAGGCTGGTTATGCACATCTTCTTGGGTTATATTCATTGTGCATAATGGCTATTGAATTTCTGTTGTCAGATAACCTGTGCCATCTCAGTTTTGCAAAACTGTCTCCCTTTCTAGATCCAAATCCTTCATTGTTCAAGGCATGTAATTCTGTTATAAATGTGCCAGAATATTGGAAACACACAGACTGTCAGTGGATTTCTGCACATTATTCACTGAACATCTTTATTTTTGCAGAGACTGTGTGCACAGCTGTATGCAGCTGTCTGTAGTAAATAAAACTAAATTGAACATTCATTATTACAGTTCTGGATACAACACGCCACAAGCAGTTTCTCTTTACTCCTAATTCTGGGGAGCCGTTACAGTCATATATGGAGCTGACTTTATGACTGGCAGGTATTTTATGAGTAACAAAGGCAAAAGAAAAAAGCAGCCTGAAATAATTTGATATAATTCAATAATAATTCAAGCTAGTCCTGCAGTCAAAGGAATAGCACAATATTACACGGCATTGCACATTTACACCAATTCAGAAAGTTTTATTAATGGCTTCCTTTGGATTACTCAACATCTTTGTGGATTTCCTAAAAATCTATAGAAGGTACACATTTAAAAAAAAAGCTACTGTCAACATACTGTAATCTGTTCATGTGCACAAACACAATGTTCAGGACACTCGGCAGGGTGTCTTTTTATTGCTCATAATATGGACTAAAATCATTTGTTCAAGTAGTTGAAAACCTCCTTAGTTTCTAACAGGCAGGAGGGGGCTGTGACTTGGCCAGTGTTAAAACAGCAATGTGGGCCCAAGGTGCCATTAGTGGCTGTGGAGCAGCTGGAAGTGATTCCAAAAACATGGTGAGGGGAGGCAGTTTAAAACCGCATGGTTTCAACTGGGTTTTAACACTGTTCTTGAGTTTACAACTAATGGCTTCACCTAGCCTCAGCGTGACTTTGTTTGTATTCAATAAGGAAGGCAACAATAGTGACTGAATCAAAGATGTGCAACAGTGGTTTGACGCACACTGTGCAGCCATGGCTACTGTACCGTAGGTGTTAATGGGCTTATAGAGAGTATATGATCCCACATGGAGGGTGAAGGAAGGCCATCTGCTTCCTGTCTCTGACCCAGAGAGTTTGTTTTGGGTGTCCAATGTGCTGCCTTGATTTTGTTGCAGTTTAAGTTCAAACCAGATGTTTTTTGTTCTCTTCTTTTTAAATTTTATTTGAGTGTTATTTTTATGTGTAATGCTCACATAAAATTAATGAAAGCTTGCAAAGCAAGCTTTCTTTACTAGTACATTTTATTCCAAATTTTGGGAGAGCCAATATTTCCAAAAAGGATTCTTGTGCATAATCTTCCAGTCTTGTATCAGTGGAAAACACCTAAACTATCTCTCGTTTCATGGCTTTTGTGCTTGGCTGTCTGTCATACAGTAGAGAAGGTAGACAGTCGTGTTTAAAAAGGCCACCTGAATAAACTTCCTGTGCTATCTGCTCTAATTATGGGATCATCCCTCAGGAATTCCTTTGAATGCTCAAACACACGCAGGAATACGCACACAGTCACAAAAGAACAGACACATGTAGTATATATACACCGTTTTGTCAGTTCCGCACAGGATCCACAAAGTAACAGTAATATAATATCAGTGGTTCTAAAATAGCATATAAAAGCACTGAAATTTTTTTGGTATATATATTCAGACAGCATATTTTTAAAACAACAGCAAATCTGTAAAATACACACTGTATGCAATGCAAAAATGCTTTGATTTTTTTCCTTTAAAATACTATGTACAGCCTTTGAATGCACCCTAAACAGCTGGTCTAAGTAAATGACCATTATTCAGTGTTAAATTCACCAGAGCTAATAAGCAGTGAGTAAGATTGAATTTATCAGATTTGCAATGTTATTATCCAATCTAAAGCAAGAATATTTTCCTCTCAGCTTGGCTTAACACACAGCCTCTTACTGTAGATTGAAATGGGGCAGTGTGATGTCAACCTAATCAGCGTGTTGTTTCCATCTCTCTGAACATAAATGGCCTTAATAGCACATAAACGTAGCCTGTTTTGTTAATAGCTGAACTGGCTATTTCATCCACTGATCTGCAAATTTGTTCAGTATCTGTGTGATGTCTATCTTGAATGTTTGCAGTCCATTTGCACAGAGTTACAGTGGTTGGAGATTTGGAGCTGTTAAACTTTGTTCTGTGTAACTGGAGCTCAAACCTTGCCAGCAATTGTGTCATGAACTGTTTCTATCAAATCTTAGATTCCAAATACTTCAGTGATTTCAACTCAGGCCATTAGGCCTTTAAATCCACAATGGAATGAACTCAACATATGCAAACATACTGTATGTACTCTATTGTTCTGTGGTCTGCACGGATAGTAGCGATTCTATAGACTTCTGAAAGGAGGCAATAAAGAAAGTATATTTATTTACTCAGTGTATGAATGGATACCTGAGTGCACAGATACATCCACATACGTGTATGTGCACACACAAGTACACATAGATTTCTGGTTCATTTCATTCAGTCACAGGTCCACTGTGAACACTTTTGTTTCTCCTCTGAGCATTTTAAGCATTAAAGATGATTGTGATACAGTGCTTCATGGGTGTCTCTCATGAGAGTTAGAAACCAATGAGCTTCTGTAAGAAAGCACTTTAAAAGTTGTTTACTGTAGGGACCCAAAAACCAGAAGAGTTCCAGTTGAAATGATTTAAAACCAGATTTCTCTCAAATTATATCAGGGCCTCATCTCAGTGGATTAGTGGACTGCCTGCAGCACATGACTACTTTGCTGTTGCATCATCTTGCAGGGTGCTTCTACAGTAAAGCTAATCCTCAGAGACCTGTGCTACAACCGGACCATATATTTCTTTCTCAGAAAAGCCATGTTGATTTACATTTATGGACCATGGCAGCCTTACTGCATAAAGTCCCACTGCATCAGTAAAAACAGACTTGTGCAAATGTAAATGTTTGTATCTCTGGCTTCAGTCTTTTTATTGTCCTCCTTTCAGCACACGAAAGAAAAAAAAAACATTTGTGGGGATATACCTCAGAAACAACTGATTTGTTTTAAAGGTTTGTGGTTAGATTTTTTTTTTAAATTGTACTCAGAAAAATGCTTTATTTATTATGTATTATTTTGTAGTATAATTGTATTTAATATATATTTATTTCTTAATTTTAATGAAAAAAACCTTATACAATGACAAATATTCCCAAACTTGACTATTGAGTGTCTTTTTATCTGTTTTCTTAATATACTCCAAATGTTTTCTTTGTGGAATTATTGGTGGAGACTGGCAAATACAAATAAACTTGTGGGATGGAGGTAATATGATTTCTATGAACAGATATACCAGAAGCTTTCTGATTTCCGTTTGAAGTCAGAGTTCTAATAACTAATCCAGTTCGGTTACATGAATGTAAACAGTCTCTGTGGAGAACAAAAGAGGACTGAACTGAGTGAAATGTGATCTCAAAACATCTGGCTATCATGGCTGACAAAGATTTAGCTTCTTACTGCTTTTTTAAATGTATCTAGACAAATAAACAATGACAGGCACGCAGAACAGAAAATCTTCCACTGTCTATAATGTAAGCTGAAACGCACCCTGAGACTAAATCATCAGATAGCTGATGGGCTCCCAGACTGGGTTTATTATAGTACACTTATTAACTTTATACCATCAGACAGGAAATGAACCAGTTGTTGACAATTTGTCTCCTATAATGCAGTCCATCTCTTGCTGCTTGAAATGACAGTGATCATTTCATGTATCTGAACCACCTGAGGTTTGTGATGACTGAGGATGGAGGTTTGTTGTATTGATTGTGTTAGGAGTATGAAGGGGCTCTAGCGTTCTGGCTTTGATTAGGAACTCTATCACATGAAGATTATAGGATATTTACAGAACCTATAGGGATGATAGGGTGAGATTAGAGGGTGGGCAAAGAAGCCTGACTCCTGTTCCTGAAATGCGTGTGCAGAACTGGCTGAATTTTTAAAATGTGATGTGTTTGAAGGGATGTATAAACATCCAAATAGTTTTCTAACAAATTTTCTGTCAGTAGCTTTCTCCAAATTAAGCATCTGGATGAAGAGGTTGTGGATGAATAGGCTTATTTAGTGTAAGCACAGGGTAGTCCTGACCAACATGAACTTGAGACACACACACTTAAGAAACTAAAGTTTTAATTTCAAAAAAATGATTCTTATCTACCAGTACACACTTTCAGAAACTTAGGAGAAAAACGTTTCAGCTTTAGCTGAATTAAGTACTCATTGCAACTAAGCAGACTTTAAATATTTAAGCACTGATTTATTCAGTCACATATTTTGTTTACAGCAGTACATGTAGGTTGTAAAGATGGCAATCACTTAAAAATGTTTTATGGGCATGTGAAGAGAAAGAGCCAGACAGGGAGACATATTTTACTTTAATTTCCTCCATAGACAGCAGTGGCTAGCAGAGCAAGGCATACTCAAGATAAGAAAAATAGTGAGAGTCTCTTGGCAGAGAGGGTTGAGTGTATGAAATTTATGAGCTGCTGAAAGTGACACTTTAACAGATATTTAAATTTGTAACATTATATCTCAGAAAGAGCTGATTTTTATCATGTACTGTAAAAATTAAACTGCTGGTCGAGTATTTTTTTCTATGTTAGAATTCTCCAAAACATACTCAATTTTTTTTAAATTTCATTTCATAAACTTTGTCTTTAGCAGGCACTCTGCTCTGTAACTTTAAACTATAACTGTGGCTCTTTTTTGTTGACATTGTTTTCAGAGGATGGCTTTGCAGGTTGCTGGGTCTTTCTGTATTTAAAACAATTAATGACACTTTGTGCAGCCACATATTTGTGTCAGGGGTGATGAACCATGAAGAATGTGCAATCGCCATAGATGACTAGACTAAAATTTTATTTGCGATTATTTGCCTATGATTTTTTTCTTGCATTTATAGTGAAATCTTAATATGACACACAAAATCTGTTTGTTTTTCTGCAGACTCCTCCTACACAATCAGGAGCTGACCAACCAACACTTGGCACACAGATACATCTTAGGCCCCTAGAGGTTCTAGAACATGCGCTTCAACTGGTAGCAGCAAAGTCTGGTAGCTCTGATCTTTTTATTTTATTTTTGTTGTATTTTTTGTATTTTTATCAATTTTTTTTGTCAAGTACTGATGGATAATTCTGTGGGGAGAAGAGTTTACTCAAGAGAAGAGCTTCTTTCATTGAAACGGAGCAAATCTGGAAGATACCACCCTATTCCAGCTGAGATAAAGAGGCGTTTTCGTGGTTGCCGTGCTGGTGCAAAGGTGAAGGCTTGGAAGTGGAGATATAAACCCTTTCTGCCAACAGTCATCATGGGAAATGTCAACTCTCTACCCAACAAAAGTGATGAGCTGGAGATATTGGTGAAGACTCAGAAAGTATACCGTGAGTGCAGCCTCATGTGTTTTACTGAAACATGGTTGAATCAAAACATCTCAGACTCCAATGTGGATCTACCTGGTTTCACCCTCATACGGTCAGACAGAGATGCTAAGGCTAGTGGCAAGAAAAAAGGTGGAGGTCTGGCTTTATTTGTGAACCAGAGATGGTGTAATCCTGCGCATATCACTGTCAAGGAGAAGATATGTTGTCCTGA
>VUQS01031714.1:28946-42951 GCA_015108495.1 Heterochromis multidens | reverse complement strand
CCTACAACGGCTGCACCAAGTACAACGGCTGCACCAACCACAACAGCCGGACCAACTACAATAGTTGCACCTACAACTGCCACACCAAGTACAACTGCAGCAACTACAACTGCTGCACCATCTTCAACTGCTGCACCTACAACTGCCAAGCCAACTACAATGGCTGCACCAACCACAACAGCCGTACCTACAACGGCCGCCCCAAGTATAACGGCTGCACCAACCACAACAGCCGGACCAACTACAATAGTTGCACCTACACCTGCCACACCAAGTACAACTTCAGCAACTGCAACTGCTGCTCCAGGTATAACTGCCATACCTACAACAGCTGTACCAAGTACAACGGCTGCACCAACCACAACAGCTGTACCTTCAACTGCTGCCGCAACTTCAACTGCTGTCCCCACTACAACTGCCACACCAACTACAACTCCTGCACCAACTACAACTGCTGCTCCAGGTCCAACTGCTGCACCTACTACAACTGCTACACCAGCTACAACTGCCGCACCTACAACGGCCACACCAAGAACAACTTCAGCAACTACAACTGCCACACCAACAACTGCAGTAACTACAACCGCTGCCCCCATCACAACTGCCACACCTACAACTGCCGTGCCTACAACAGCTACACTAACTACAACTGCTGCACTTACATCTGCCAAGCCAGCTACAACTGCTGCACCAACTACAACTGCCATACCTACAACAGCTACACCAACCACAACTGCTGCACCAGCAACAACTGCCATACCTACAACTGATACACCAACTATAACTGCAGCATCTACAACTGCTGCACCTACAACTGCCAAGCCAACTACAACGGCTGCACCAACCACAATTAAAGCGATATTATATTATAATTATCTATCTTAAAACTATCGGTTTTTAGCATAACAGAATAGACATGCTTTTCCACATCAGTGAGCCATTCTGAAGCATGTAAAAAAAAGACTGATGAATGAGTGATTCTCTTGTTCTTGTAAATGATTTTCCTCTAAAAATATACTACTTAATGTAAGTCAAGTGACTACAGAGTATTCCACTTCCTTACTTGGGGCACAGGCAATTCAGGGGCACAACTTTTTAAAGCATAAAGCATTAAAAAAAAATATTAGTAGCAACAATGACATTTGATGTAGAAGATTATAAACAAGGCTATGCAACAATAATGAAAACTATCAAATTATTTTTATTTTTTTATCTTACTTTGGTAACTGAACTTTTTTTATTTTAGGCTAGTTCTACTAAAGAAATTAATGATTATTGTAAAAATAATCTTGGATACATATAATAACAAGTGGACAAGGGATGAGAATTGTTAGAATGCTACTACATGAAGACACCCATCAAAACAACTAGTAGCCCAGTGTTCCAACATACGCAAGAAGCAACTACTATCACAACTAGAGAATGATGAGGGACAGCACAAATGCTATGGCAAGGGGGAGCCAACTTTCAGAGCTGCAGAAAGGTGTGATAAGGCTGTCCACACCTGAGGCCTTAGAATCTGCCAAGCAAAGACTCACAGCCTTGGCTAACTGCTTACAGAGATACACCAGAGAGATAGAAGCCAGGAGAATAAACCAGATGTTCTCCACTGAACCATCCAAGGTGTACTCTCAGTGGCAGGGGAACATGAGGAATATTAGAACAGCCCCACCAAGGCTGTAGACAGAGCAATACTGGAAGAACATATGGGAGAAGGACGCAACACATAACAACAATGGTCACTGGCTAGTGGATCTAAGAGCAGACCACAGCAACCTCCCTCCCTCCTGACATGATTCACACCTACTGGCTAAAGAAGCTAACTGCACTCCATGAGCGCCTGGCATTGCAAATGAACCAACGGGTAATTACTTTAATGTTTAATGTATTTGTAACCCCTTATATGAAATTGTTATCAGAAGTTTAACCATTTACTGTTTTCTAAGATGGGTGTGGTTTGATAGCTCTTAGGTGTTGTGGCGTGACAAGATGGTCTCTAATCATATCATTATGTACTTTATTTCTGCAGGAGTCAAATGAAAAAAAAAATATACATATACTTTTAAGCTTTTTTGTAGTGAAGTCCCAAAGTGCTAAAAACTGTAGCTATTGGTATGACGGTCTCAAAAGTGAGTTAATACCATGTCAAAATGTCTACCTTTACAGCTTAAAAAAGCATGTTTGCAGCCTGGTACAAAAAGCTGATATAGCTTCCCTGCATAAGTGTAGGGTGGGTTATTTACTCACTTGTTAAGGCTCAAAATTGTTTGGTTGCTTTTATTGACAGGCGTCCTGACACAGGCAGTTGTAGTGTCTGTTAGGCCTCAATTCAGCTAATTTAAGTCACTGAATTGGACTTCTCAACTGCATTTTTAATGGACTTATCTGACAAATACAGCATGTATTGCCTAGAGCAAAGGATACCAATGATTGACATATAATAGGGTGGTAAATATATTAGAGGGTTACCAAGGCAACCAGAGCCTGGAATGTTTGCTAACAACCAATGGTCAAGCCATAGGCGACAAGTGAATTGCTAGCTGTGTGGGTACCCCTTTACACCCATACAGTTTATGAATGCAGCTTTCTAACCAAGCTTGCTAGCATTACCTGATAACTTGATAACTACCTGATAACACTGATATAGTCAATTCTGTTTCCAAAAATCCAACATTATACTTTTAGCAGCACCTAAACAGTAATGTTGAAGTATCAAAATGTCCATAAACTACCGGGTGATGCAATGGTGGCTATGTCCATCTATGATGAAAAGATGAAAGTTTAACCAACATTTGATGGATAATAGCTATAATAAACACTGAGTGGAATTCTGTGTTGTTAATGCATCATTATTAAATCATTATCAGAGTCTACAATCAAGAAACCCCTTCAACAACAACAAGGTGCAAACTGCAGTTTAAATTCATGAATAGGAAGGCCAGAAAATGGAGGCAATGTTATAGCATTCACATGTATGGCTGCGAGTGTCAGTGGGTCCGTAGTGTTTACTGATGATGTGACTGCTGATAGAAGTAGAAGGATGAATTCTGAAGTGTACAGGGCTATACTCTCTGGTCAGATTCCACCAAATGCTGCAAAACTGATTGGACAGCGCTTCACAGTGCAAATGGATCATGAGCCAAAGTGACTGTAAAAGCAACCAAAGAGTCTCTTACAGCAAAGAAATTGGATATTCTTCAATGGCCAAGTCAGTCAACTGATATCAACCCAGTAGAGCACACTTTCAGTTTCTGAAGACAAAAGTGAAGGCTGAGAGACCCACAACCGAGCAGCAACTGAAGGTGTCTGCATTAAAGGACTAACAGAACCTCTCAAAGGAGGAAACAAAACATTTGTTGATGCAATAATTTTGTTAAGCCCCTTGAATTAAAGAAGAAAGGTTGTCACTTCAGTCACATCTTGATTGTTTGATGTGAAATCCACTGTGGTTGTGTACAGAGGGGAACATTATAAAAATGGTCTCATTTTCCAAATACTTACAGACCTAATAGGTCTGATACTTCATCAGATCCCATATTGACTCTTCATTATTGGTTTGTGTCTCTAGAGAAAACAAGTAGACCTTATCATCTCTTGTGTCTGAACACACTGTTAAAACTGCTGGATAGAATAAAGGCTTGCATTTGTGAAAAAGTTTCAGTGACAAATGTTTGACATCACTGTTTTGCAATGTGCAGCTGTCAGAAAAATGTGCCAGCATTGATTAAAAAAGCTTGATAAGCTTGGCATTTGACTCAGGTGGCTAAGATCATTTAGAACTGGTCCTTAACTGGAAACTGTTCTTGATTCTTCCCTAATGTCAGTTTGTGTGAAGTCCTTTTTACTGATAACTCTACATCTGGCCCGTTGTGGTGTAGCTGCTATACACATGGTATCAGTTCTTTTAACAAAGCTTCTTTCTGTGTTCAAATAAAGGATTCTCATAGTCCTCAAGGAAACCACTGGTTTTGTTTCCATGTTGAGGAATCTGTGTGTCTTCTTTCTCACACCGCAGACTTGATGTGATGTCAGATAAGCGTCAGCGTGCTAGAGTTCAGGGTTGCTGGGCCAAACAACTGCCACAACACTCAGGTCCAACAGGTGAGTCAAAGTGTAGCATATACTGTGAAATACGAGACTCCCTTTTGCTTTCATCAACTTAAGTCATTCACAGACCTAGATACTGATAAAATGTTTTTATTTCTCTGTGACTGAGTAAATTTTTTTTTTAATGAGTCTGCCAAATCTGGCTGACATACATGTAGGAAACAGATTCAGCTTTCTGGGATTTCCTTACCTGGATTATTGAGCATGCGTCAAGACAGATTCTTATTCTATTTTTTAAACAGGTGCAGTCCCAAACTACAGTCAGTCCAAAAATGCCAACATTGCCTCTAGTTCTTGGGGATTTGGACCCCAAAAAACAACTAAGACTTTTGAGTTTCTCCAGCCCACCAAGGTAGACTGTGGACATGGAAAAAGGAGTCAAAATGTGTCTGTTGCAGCAAATAAAAATGACTAAGATACAACTTTTTTGTTTTTTTTTCTTTATTGCAGCCAATTAGAGATGTGCCACCAGAGAAAGTGATAGAGTAAGTTACTAATTTCTATCTTTACTATCACAGCTTTTTTTCCTGATTTAAAAAAAAAAAAAATCACACAATTTTTGGGTGTTAATTATCTACTACACACTTATCCTTTAACATGATTCCTTTTGTTCTGGTCAGGCAGGCAGGTGATTATGAGATCAGCCATGGACCATCAGGGGTGTCCAGGTGTGTAAAGTTTAAAAAAAATAATTAAAATGGAAAATAGCAGAATGATAATGTTGATAATACTAAACAAGTGTTTTTATAGAACGTGGCACAAATCAGTGACTGAGTTTTAAGTCCACTAGGTGGCAGTGATCACACAATCAATACTTCATGTGGCTTTTAATAAATATGCTTTTACTTAATAAATATCATGCTTTTTTACTTTATGGTTCCCAATAGAACACATAAGGTGAGCCTCATTTTTAATAATTAAAAATATGTCATAACTTGTGCTTATTATATAGCAGGATGTACAATCAGGCTATTTTCACAAAGTTTTTAAGCGTGTAAATTATGAATTTATTGCTATTAGAAAAATCAGATTACAGAAGGACATTATTGTCGTAGTGTACATTTTGTCACTGAGCTTCATTTTTAATTTTAGCTGGTTATTTTGCCAGTTTAAGAGAATATTTTAGTGGATAATCAACCAGAAATTATGCCCTTGCCTCTGAGTAATTGACAATCATTTGATTTCACTATTTGATCTGGATGATGAAAAATGTTCCATCCTACATGACAGCCTTTTCCCTGTATTTCTTTTTTTATTTAAAAAAAAATCTTTTACACCTTTTATAATATTTTGGGGAAATTTTATACCTTAGAGAAATTATTGGAAAATCTATGCCCAGACTCTAAACCCTTAGAAAACCATTCTGTAACCTCCTGCTCAAGCACTGTATGATCTACAGTACATACTGTATACCCTCACTTTACGTTCACAGGGATTTAGTCTGTGTGTGTGTTTGTCTTTCATCTGTCAAGACTGCGGCTACTGCCTGGATTTCTTCCCCCAGAAGAGGCTGACTGGATGTTCAGTAAGCTGCTTGCAGAGCTTCCCTGGTCCCAAAAGACCAACTACAGACAAGGTAGGCACTAGGGTCTTAATAATAAGAAGTGTGGAAAGGGTGAAATATGAGTACGTGGTTTGTAGACAGGAGAGTGAAGAAGGATTCCCCACTGCAGCTAGTTGGCTGTTGGATTCATGTTTGTTCCAGTTTCATGTCGGTGCAGTGGTGACCTTTTTTAAGCAGTTTTTGGTACATATAAAAATGTATTTAAAAATTACTTAGACATCTCTGATCTTCAAATATTATTTAATTTGCTCTATTAATAACAGAATACTTTATGATTTCAATAGTTTGGGTAATTGTTTAATACACATGCCAATTCTTTTTCAAGTTTTCACATTATATCTTTATTGCAAAGTTTTCCAAATGCAATTGGTACCTCTCTCATTTGGTAATTTGAGTATGAACTTTATTTTGCGAAACAGTTGGTACTGAGAAAACTCACATGGTACTCTATATAGAGATACAGACTATATACAGGGGAGCGTGCTGAGATGAAGCCAGAATTTGCTTCACAATCAGCCTTTTCTCTCAGCTGGCTCTCATCCACCTTTTGTGCAATTCTGCAGTAGCTCTCTAGCGGACAAACAGCATGATGAAGACAAGTGGTCACGATTTCCAAACACTCACCACGGTGACAGGGTATTCAGTCAAGACGTTTGGGTTAAGGAAGAGTGGAGACCGAAGTGGCCACTAAGTCTTAACTGTGTCACCTCTCCGTCATTTATCCTGCCCTGCTTTAAAACACCCTCTGACTCAGTTTTTCCAACTGTTTGGTCTCACAACTTTAAAATGGACACTTTGAATGGGTTTGGGTTTTTTTTTTTTTTTTAGCTTTTCCACATGATAAGATCTTTTTATTTGAATTGAAAAGCTCTTGAGAGTTGATAAATGGTTGCACATATTTATTAGCTCAAGAAGCCCTAAATAATTCAGCACCATAAAAAGCAATGGCTGTTCAAGGAGTTTGTTTTGGTTTCACCGTATTCCGGTATCAGACAGCTGGCCAAAATACACTAAAGGCACAAAATTGTTTCTTGGAAGAGAACTATTGGTTTTAAAAGAAAGTGAGGTACACTCAGACCCACTGAGGAAGACAGAGAAATTAGATTTAGATGTTTACGTAACCCCTGCTAGAAACTGACTAGTGACAAAACAAATGATTATTGTGCATGTTTGTTGAACACTGAAAGGGAATCTATTAAGAACAAATTTGTCCCTTTTGTGCCCTACTTGGATTGCCTTCATCAAATTACTGATGCAATATAGAGATTGATTTGGGCTTGTACTTTTTGAAACTCTCCACAAGAAGAGGTCTGGATTGGGGTTGGACTGGTTGGGTGTTTGATACTCAAAAGATAGATTTTTCTATCCATCTATACATTTTCTGCCGCTTATCTGGGTCTGGGTCGCGGGGGCACTAGTCTAAGCAGAGATGCCCAGACCTCCCTCCACCCAGCCACCTGGGCCCCACAACATCCAGAGCCTTGAGAAACTCTGGGCGAATCTCATCTTCCGCAGGACCCCTGCCATTAAGAAGTTGATTAACTACCTCGGTGAGCTCGCCCCCTGTGATGGGCGAATCATCCCCCTCGTCCCTGGACTCCACTTCCTCTACGGAAGGCATGTCAGTGGGATTGAGGAGATCCTCGAAGTATTCTTTCCATTGCCCAAATATGTCCTCAGCTGAGTTCCATCCCCACTATATACAGTGTGGACAGGAAGCTGCTTCCCTCCCCTGAGTCGTCTAAAGGTTTGCCGGAATTGCTTTAAAGCTGATCAAAAATCTTGCTCCATGACCTCGACTAACTACTCCTACACCAGAGTCTTTGCCTTGGCTACTGCCAGAGCCGCACTCCAGTTGTCAGCTGCTTCCGGACTCCAAAATGTTAACCATGCTCAATAGGATTCTTTCAGCTTGACGGCTCCGTTAACCACCGGTGTCCACCATCTGGTTCGGGGATTACTGCCACAACAAGCACCAACCACTTTGCAGCAACAGCTCCACACAGCCACTTCAGCAATGGAAGTGCAGAACATGGTCCATTCAGACTCAATGTCCTGAGCTTCCCTCAGAATAATGTCAAAACTCTGCTGGAGGTGGGAGTTGAAGATCTCATGGACTGGAGCCTCTGCCAGACATTCTCAACGCATCCTCACTATCTGTTTGGGTGTGCCAGGCCTGTCCTGCATTCTCCCCCGCCACCTGATCCAACTCACCAGCAGATGGTGATCAGTTGACAGCTCTGCTCCCGAGTGTCCAGAACATACGGCAATTACAAAATCATTCATGAACCTCTGGCTTAGGGTGTCCTGGTGCCACGTGCACTTATGGACAGCCTTATGTTCGAACATGGTGTTTGTTATGGACAAACTGCGGTTAGCAAAGAAATCCAACCACAAAACACCATTTGGGTTCTGGTCGGCCAGGCCTTTCCTCCCAATCACACCCCTCCAGTTCACACTGTCACTGCCCACGTTAGCATTGAAGTCTTCCAGTAGGACAATGGAACCACATGGAGCACCTTGCAGCACCCCGCTCAGGGACCCTAGGAAGGCTGGGTATTCCGAACTGTTAAGCCAGCACCCATTCCCCAACCCGAAGGTGCAGGGAAGCAACCCTCCTGTCCACTGGGGGAAAACCCCAACATGCAGGTGCTGAACTGGAAGAGGGGTGCAAGTGTACCCACCCCTGCTTGCCACCTCTCACCAAGGGCAACTCCAGAATGAAACAGAATCCAACCCCTCTCCAGGAGACTGGTTCCAGAACCCAAGCTGTGTGTTAAGGCAAGCCAGACTATATCTAGCCAGTATTTCTCGGCATCAAGCACTAGCTCAGACTAGTGACATTCCATGTACCCAAAAGCAAATTGTTTGTAGGTTAATGGCCAGACCAAGTGCAATTCACAAGACTTTTATGGAGAACAAACCAATGGACCAAAGTACCTCGCTCGGATTGGGGTTACCGGGGCCCCACCCTGGAGCCAGGCCCAGGGGAGGGGCTCCTCCGGCCTTAGCCTACGGTGTCCAAACAGGCTCAGCTTGAATGAGCCACATGGGCCACATCTCCTGTGGACCCACCACCCACAAGAGGGGCCATAGGGGTCCAGTGCAGTGTGGATTGGATGAGGTGGATCAGAAAGAATTTCTTTTATCTGAAAATGTTGTAAAACCTGGAAATATTAGCATAGCCTTTTTATTTAAGCATTCAAGTAAAAACTACCACACCATTTTTTTGCATAATAGCACGAAGACTGGGTATCAAATGTTAGTACTTTTTAAATATCAGAAGAAATGTGTACCTACTATTCAATACCAAAAAATGGCTTTTGTCACTTGCTCAATTTAGGCATTTTCCTGATCTAAATGAAAACGTGTGTCTGGGTGTGTGTATTCTGGTCCAGGTGAAGCATATGAGGAACCCAGGCTGACCTGCTGGTACGGAGAGCTCCCATATACATATGCTCGCTCCACAATGGCTGCAAACACACAGGTTCGATAACTGCAACAAGAATGCAATGTGCAGTGCATACAGTGAATAAAAACAAAAAGCTATAATATGCGGTTTAATTAATTGGAGGGAGAATATGGATTGATCTAAAATTTGCTTTTACTGTCTCATCATTCTGTCTCATTGTGTCCTTCATTTTCCTCATTCATTATTCAATTTTTCTTCCATTTATTGTCCATTCATTTGCTGAACTCTCCATATTTTTCTTGCTTTTTCCTCAAAGTGGCATCCATTGCTGGTAACCCTTCGCAAGGCAGTGGAGCATGTGACCAGATGCAGCTTCAATTCCCTGCTGTGTAACTTGTATCGGGATGGCCATGACAGCATCGGCTGGCACAGTGATGATGAAGCCTCATTGGGTACCAAGCCAACCATTGCCTCTCTCAGTCTGGGTGACATCAGAGTGTTCAGCCTCCGCAAACAGCCTCCACCGGTGAGATGATGGTGCAGCATGAAAGTTAGCTCACATGGTTCCATTCTTAACATTATACAGCTTAGTTAACATGTTTTATTATTTTTAATGCTTTTTTTATTTGTCCATAAATCTGGTTTCATTAAAGAAAGTATTTTATTTGGCCCTCTGAAATCTGAAGACCTTTTTTTGTATCTCTTGAGTTAGACTAGTGGTATGACTTGACTCGGAGGAAAGGAGGTTATCTCCTTTTTCAAATGAATGCTACTTATCCTCATTTCCAACCATATTTTTATTCTTGGACTCCAGCTTTGTAGCTGGAGTAGCTTTGCATCTTTAACAGTTAAAAATAATCTTTCTTTATCTTTTACTGGCACTTGGTGCAGCTTAGTAAATCATTTATCTGAAACTAGCCATTTTAGCTCCTTTCCCTTTAAGGCCACGTTTTCTTTACACTGACTTTCTTTGTCTTCACCATATTGGTATCTGCTGTCACTGATATCATACAGAACCAGGAGTAGAAAAAAACTATGAAGGTGAGCATTTAGAGCGGTGTGAAGCCTGAGATTTTAGCTCACAGGGACTGTCTGTAAATAACACACACCTTATTGTTTGAAACTTTGGCAATGTTTAATATTAACCTCCACCACTGTAACTATGTATATGACAGAAAAGAAGGAAAAATATAATAGGTCCCCTTTAAGAAATGCAAAACTGCTGTGCAAACCTTGATAGAAAGAGGAGAGTGAGGTTTATGTAGTGCAGAAAAGCAGCCAGACTAAGTTAGTTATAACTAGACACAGAGGGAATGTTTTGTCCCTTGTCGTGTTTAGTCTCGGCAGAGTATTTAGGGGCATGTGTTTAATAGTTGTCTGTGATTTCAAGTGTTTAAAATATACACTTCTTAGAAGGCAGGGCTCAATAGAAGAGATGTGGTAACAGAATTGGCCTTTAACTTAGTTTGTAGGTATTTGTTTGCAGTGCTTTTTCCATTAAATGATTTGTTTTTGTAATATGACAGTAGATTGCATTAGGTCCTTGCATATATTTTGAGGTATTTACTCTATGTTTATCCTTTAGGAGGAGAAGGGTGACTACACTTACGTGGAGCGGATTCGGATTCCTCTGAGTCATGGCACACTTCTGCTGATGGAAGGAGCCACACAGGACGACTGGCAGGTAGGCTCCACCAGGCAGGCAGTAATGTTAAGCCTTGATTATACTTTCCAAGTCTGCTAGGTTCTGGTCTGAGTGACATAAATTTCATGAGCAGACGGTAAGCGTGAGGGTCCGTGCAGATGTCCTTGTGCACATGGGCACCAGCCGGCGGATTTCAAAGAAGTATAACAGGAATTACTTCTCAGCTGCAGTGTCCACAACAGAGTATAATGAAGGCTTTATTAAAAGAAAGTCCAGGTACAGGATAGATTCAGGCTGAAATTAAACATACTTTTTATTCAAAAACATCTCCCTTTCACGTGTTGGTCATTCACACTACACTTTGCCAAATTTACTTGTCAGCTAAGTCACATTAGATATTAGAAATCAATTTGAAGGATTTAATCAACTATTCACATATTATGAGTTGGTTGTTGTATTCCATTAATAAGCACAAAGTGCAGAAAGATGAAAATACAAAAATCACATACTATTACTTTAAGATTTGACCTCACTGTTATATTGGACCCTGTAACAGTAATTTTATCAAAGTTAGGCCATAGTTACTGCCAAAATGAACAACATACATCTGCAAATTACAAAACATAACGCTGACAATTTATTGTTTTCAAGTAGCCTTTCAGTCTGCTTTACATAGATATTTTTGTACTTTCTTACTTTATTTTTTGTACTTTGTTACATAGAAAACTAAGCTATTATTAAAACAGTAACTTTGAAACAAAGAGCTCTGTAATAAAACACTGGACATTTGCACTAAACAGTTATGCTCTGAAAATCTCCTCTCTCGTGTGATAAGGGAGTGTTAGTGCTTCTGACTCAACACGTGAGCATATAGATCTGTGTTGAAGGCAGTCAGGTTCCTCCCCTGACCAACAGGTAACAAGGATGGATGGAGTGACCTGGAGAGAAGAGCAGACTTTAACCTAATGAGAGTCATTTTTTTACAATCAGAGACAGCAACCAGGTTTATATGAGTGCAAGGTCTTTGTGTATGTAATGGAGACTGAGTGTGTAGCTGGTTGTTGTTGAAAATAATTGGGTCACACTCAGCAGTGAGAATGTGTTATATTACAGCTGCTTGAATTTCATTATGGCTGAATCTTTGCTGTTGGAAAAGCAGATAAAATAGGCCATTCTATTTAGGTATACCTTTTAAAACTTTGTACAAGGATGCATAACAACACAGCTGTGCTAGTAAGGACAGTAAGACTCTGGACAATTTAGGTAAAAAAAAAAAACACAGTATACAACACTGTAAGATGGCACTTTAAAAACACACATCCGTTTTTGTTCCATCAAAAGTAGAAACCAATAGTCACTGATATCACTTAATTTTATACTTAGTTATATACATATTGAACTTAAATCCTCTGTACCCAGTTGAAAGTTGGTATTGGGAGGACTTGAAAAGTAAGTTAATTAAACACCAAGCACCATATGAATTAATCTTAAAAATGATCCAGATGGCAGTTTAAAAGTATTTGTGAAATGTATTAACAGTGATACAAATGTATGTTCATCAGAAGGGGAAAAAAAAGCATTGCTGTGTAGAGAAAATTCCTTATAATGTATAAGTAATCTGGCTGTCAAGTAAATAAATAAATGTATTTATTTATTTGAAGTAATTGAATAATTCTGATGACTTCGGCCTTCTCTTCTCTTCTTTAGAACATTGCTTCAGATCATTAAGGTTTGCGGGGATTTGTTTATGCCATAAATGCCATATGCCATAAATGAATGGGTGCAAATGTGGTGCTGTACATTATGGCTAAACATCTCCATTTTGGTCTTTTCTGTCCAAAGGACATTGTTCCATAAGTCTTGTGGTTTGTTCAGATGCAGCTTTGCAAACCTAAGCTGCTGCCATGTTCTTTTTAGAGAGAAGAGGCTTTCTCCTGGCAATCCTTTCAAACAAGCTGTACTTGTTCAGTCTTTTTCTAATTGTACTCTCATAAACTTATTGATGAACAATGAACTGAATTTGAGTAGCAGCACCTGGCTCTTAATTCCTATGGAAGCAGTAAGGGTGTATTTAGTTTTTCACAGGACTAGAGAGAGAGTGGAGGCCTTAAATGATCAAAACAGCATCACTGATATAAATCACTGTGGGCCACGATTTTCCAGAGCTATCTTCAACTCTCCACTACACAATGTTCACTTACTAAAAACTAAGCAAAGTGAGAGAGTGAGAGAGTGAGAGATACAAACAAGATGGGGCAAAGAGATGAAAAAGCTTTGAGCTTAAAGAAAGAAAGGATAAGGTCACAGGTGTTTTATGACGACACCCCCCGAGTATCTTAACAAAGGCTTCATTACTCCTTTCAAGAAAAAGATCACTTCAGCCGTTAATTCTCTCTTTGTTATTGCGGTCATGGTTGGCCTAACAAAACCATCTGGTTCAGGCAGCAAGGTTTGGAAGTGAGTGCTAAATTTTAACTAAACCCGTCAGTCCTGTTAAAGTACTTCATTTGTTTGAAAATGGATACAGGGATGATTCTTTCTTTTCACAACTCTTTCTTTTCACACTGTTGTATATAAGCACACCTTGCACCTCCTTCTCAAATGTAGGTGGAGGTGTAGAGGTATGTGTGTAAGTTTTAGGCTTTAGGCATAAATGAGACTTTACACAAGTGAATAAATCTGACTTTTATCATTTATGTCCGATGGTAAGAAAATGGTGTTTCTCCTGACAATATACTATTTTTTTCTTAAATGTGTTTATTATAACTTAACACTGTCATTTTTTTAATATATAGAATACAAAATCATTTGCGTAGCTCACGGCTATTTGTACGTTTCTTTCTCTTCATTCTGAATTTAAAATTTGTAGATGTTGCCCAATAATAGACACTTAATAGAATTATACTTGGCCAAGTCTGTTAAGCACTACTGTATTACTTCATAAAAATGACATGTAGGTGTAAAATATTTTGCTTATCAGTCTCTCTGTTCCCACTAGCATCAAGTGGCTAAAGAGTACCATGACAGGGGCCCACGCATCAACTTGACCTTCAGAACTATCTATCCAGAGCCAGAGGGCCAGAGGCCGGGTACCAAGATGCGATTCACTGCCAAGCAACCATAAATCTCCCTCAGAGTCAGGTCCTCGAGGCTGAAGAAACTCTGACTCTACATTTCAAACATACAGTGCTAGATTTGAGGTGGTGTGAACAAGACTTCAGCTAATCAGTGATGGTCAGATTTTGAAAAAAAAAAAAGGGGGGGGGGGGGATATTTA
>VUQS01031714.1:0-28926 GCA_015108495.1 Heterochromis multidens | reverse complement strand
GTGAAGTTGGAAAAAAAAAAAAGGGGGGGGGGGGCATCATTATCTTCTCAATGAGCTTGCAAGTATTTTCAGCTGTTTGGAGCAAGTCTAGCAAACACAGCAGTGAGTCACAGACTACAATAAAAAAAGGAGGATTTGCTGCTCTGCCTGAATTTATGGACTGCATAAGTTATTATTAATACCACTGTTGTGAGCAGTCGTGAATATCAGGTATTGGTATTATATGAGAGGAGCTAGGCAGAGGAAGAGGTTATATTGTGGGCTGGTACAACATAAGTTGCAATTGTTTTGTTTTTTAAATTTATTTATTCAACTCTCATAATTGTTTACAATTGGATAATTTAAAAAAAGTCTTCAGTTAATCTCTTAGCACCTAAAATTGCAGGATTCATTTTGTTTGGTGGTGCAGAATCTAAAGCCAGTTACAGAATCCTGGTTGGTGTTTGTAAGAAATGTAGCCTTGTTGCTTCACCTACCAGTACTGAGGTACAGGCAGGACACTTAAATGCTGCTCTAGTTGTCATCTGGTTTCTATTTCGGAAGCTCTCAGGTGGCAAATGTAGCATCAGGAACACCTAATGGGTTCTAATCTGGGGCTGTAAAAAAATGCCATACTGTCAGATGTTACCTGCATCTCTCTGTTACACACAAGGTGTCCTTTGGTGTTAGTGCGTTGATGCACCATCTGCAGCAGTATTGGCTGCCGAAAGAAAATGATCCCATTTTGGAGATTTATCTACAAATTGTGACAAGTTATATTGGCATCCCATTAGGAACCTTTGTGATTTACTGATTTGTTTTGTTTTTCACACAATTTTTTTTTACTTATCACTGTTTAGATGTAGGCACTACAAATTGCTTGGTTAGGTTTAGGAAAATATTGTGGTTTTTGGATTAAAATGAACCCCTTTACAACAGTAACCCTGCACGTTGCAAAATAATTGGGTTGAAAGTGGCACACCAGAGTAACTGAGCCACATCAGCAGCTCATTAACTGAAGCCCTGGGAATGAGAACAAGCGCCAAAACATCAATCTCTTTATTTTCTGAATATTGCCTTGGTGAGTTACATAGATTTATTTGATTTAATTTGACTTTTTGGTAAAATTTCATTTGAACCACATGTTTTTAGGCTGAGCATTAGCCTGAGAGCAAAATGTGTGCATGTCAATAATTACATGTAATTGCAAAGTTAGTCTTAATGAAAGATAGTTAAGTGGCCATAATGTGAGTACTCACTGTACAGAAATGTATTTTGAGTAAATTTGCCTTAAACACAAATGAGCTGTCTGTCTTTGGAGCTTTTTAGAGAGAGTTCCTATACAAAGACAAGAAGGAAGTAAAGTGGCCACAGAAATGCATTTTCTTTTGAATAAGATTTTATGTGTCCCTTAAAGAAAGAGTTCATTTTGCATTGTAATTGAAGCATGTTTAAAGTCAAGGAAACACTACAATGTCAGATTCTGTAACAGGTGTGGAATTTATTTATTTCAAATGAATGTACATTAAGTAATTAAATCACTTGGGATTGCTGGAAACCTGAACTATTTGTTTCTCCCTTTTCTGTTGTAGTTCAGCCTGTTTGAGAAAGCAAGTTTGGTTAAAAAACTCTGAGTATGTTAACATGGAGATGAAGGAAATTGAGTTTTCCATTCCACAAAAAGGGGTGACTTTAACTCTGGGGTAGATCCCTGGGTAACAGATTTGTGAATGTAACCTGCTCGCTGGCAGGTTTTCTTGGACATACCCTGACTTTCTCTCTTGACTGCTCCTTGCCTGCTGTCGTGCACACCGTTTAATTTTTTCATTCAGCAGTTGATATTAAAGCGATGTATTTATTTTCAAAGGTTTTTGTATTTAGACACACTGAAATTTCCATTAAACATTAATTTAATGATCAGTATGTCAGTGTGTGAGGACAGAGACAGCAATCTCATCAGCTCAGACACAGATCAGCTCAGAATAAAATCTATACATTCACCTTCTTTATAGGACTAACTACACTGACCGTAAGGCAGCTGTCAAATTGATTTAAATGATCAGTTAATGTTCTGGAACCAAAACTGAGAGTTTCCCAAAAGAAGTTAATCAGCTCAGAGTTTACAGTTAGACTTGAAGTTTGTTAAACTTGCTTTCTGGAGCAGGCCCCAGTTCATACATGTGTGCTATTTATTGATGGTGCTTATATCAGAACCTGCTCCTGCTTTTGAATGAATGCAAACTCTAAAAGCTGTAACTTTCATTACTTTCTGTGGTAAATAAATAAACTGAGAGGATTACCATGTTCTAGCCTGGGTAATTTAAGCTCTATTAATTCCACCAGGTCTCTGGCAACCTGGTTAGGATTAAGTTCACATCTACCCTTGTATATGGAAATTTCACCTATTTGACATACCCACATTCTTCCTCATATTTGTCTCCTCCATGAACCCTCTCTGTGATCTTTCTCTTTTCCTCCTGCCTAGCAGCTCCATATTCAACATCCTTTTCCCAATATGTCCACTATCCTTCCTCTGCACATGTCCAAACCTAATAACAGAAGAATTGCAAGGCCAAAAATGTATATACTTTCAGTATCATAAAACCATTATGATGGCACATGTGGATTATACTTTAAATCTGTAACATTTCTCTGTTCGTTTTTCAGAGATAAGACGGCTACCTTGATGTTGAAATCCTTTTGTATCTTTTGTATCCAGTTCAAGCATCTGAAGTTAAGAGATGAGTCCTATGTCCTATGTTATCTTTGCTGATGGTTTTTAAAACATTCAGTTTTGACAGTGTTGTTCCCATGTTGTTGAATGAGAAGGCCCAAACACAGACACAGAGGCAGGTTGAAAATAAACTGGTAATAGATAACGGTGAGGCTTTACACAAAGCATGAATCCACAACTGTAGAATGAGAAACATAAGGAACAAGGGGCTCACAGAGTACATCTCACAAAGGGAAAGAGAGTTCGTACATCCTCATTTCCTCTCCTCACATCTTAACATGCCCCACCAGATATGCAAGCAGTGGAGGTGAAGGAGAATTCTGTGCACCCTAGATTATAGCTACTCTGGCAAGCCTCCTCTTTCTTTTGTCCTCCAGGTGCATTTTAGGAATTGAGGCAATCTTCAATATAGCACGCTGAGATACATTTCTGGATCACTGGCAGGAGAGAAAAGGAACCAAGGAGGAACAAATCAAGAGAAATTTATAAACGCCTTCTTTATACATAGTGTTGATTATACAATGAGGCACAGGTGGAAACAAAGAAGGGAACTCAGACAGGAGAAGACACAAGACGCAGGTGGAAAGGCAGGAAGTTAAAGTACTTGCAACACATAAGGAGGAGCAATTTCCAAAGTAGAACAAGAAGTGAAAATTAGAAAGCCAAAGGTACTAATACACAGATGAGAGAGAGGAGCACTAGAGAAATAAGAACCTTAGAAACACAGAATAGCAATAGAATCAAAACAGCATCCAAAGCTCAACGAACAGTAACAGGAACTCACACTTGAAGGAAATTTTTATTTGTGATAGGCTGGCTCAAACTAAATCCCAAGCTGTAATAAGAAGTTTTGTCGTGTAAATATACTGAAATCTGAACATGCTGTTTCTAAAATACAGCCAATGGGAAAAACGGTGCTTCAGGGCTGAGAAATTATGTAACCAGTGCTTTCATTACATCCGAAAAATGTTATAAATGTGCTTAATTTTAAAGTTCTTAATCAGTTTATAGTGTGGCTGTATTAAAATCATGTGCTACAGTGCACATGCAAAGCTTTGGGACAATTTTTGGTTTGTTTCTATGTTTTGTTTTTTTTGGTCACTTAAGCTCAAACTCAGTACATAGGATTCATGAAGAGCTCAGGTTAAACTGCAGACTTTCCACTTTAGGTTATTTGAGATAATCAAAGAACAGTGTCTCTGCAGTAAGAGTCATTCATGTCAATAGTCTCTACTCCCCATTAGTCTAAGCTTGAAAATAAACGTCAACGTACAACCAGGGACACATTTGATCAGCTGTAACTGAACCTCTGTGTCTGGGTGATTCCTGGTGATATGTTATATGTGTGTAAATTTAGATATTGGGTCACTGGCTATGTAACCTCAACTTATTGGTGCAAGTCCAATCATACCAGCTTCTCTCTATATAGTGTATTAATAGTTGTGTGGTATGGATTGCTCACATCTCAAAGTTCAACGTAGCAAACTGACACCTTGGTAAATACATAGAGAGGTATGATTGAACTGTTCCTGCTGTGAGGCAATAGGAAGCCCGTTCAGATATTGAAGCTTCATGTAGAAGCTCTAAAGTATTCTGTCTGAGAGGAAAGAACTGGCAAGAACAAACTGTCCTGCAGTTCCAATTAGGTTTGTGTAGACAGGAACTCTAACACCCAAGATAGGTGCAAAGAAAAGATCCAAGAAAGGTAGATGAATAAAAGGGATTAAAGACTGAAGATAAGCCAATGATTATGTAATCAACTTGCTACATACAATTTAGGGTATCAATCCGTACTGCTCAGCAGAACTGGTTCAGTCTTAGATGAGTGACAAAACTTCATCTCTTAAAGTACAAGTTATTGAGATACATTTTTATGTTATTTTTGTACTGTAAAAAAAAATAAATGCACAGTAAATACGTAAACTCACCAGTGACTTCATTAATTACATCTGTTCAACTGTTCATTAACGTAAATAACTAATCAGCCAGTCACATGGTAGCAACTCTATACATTTAGGCATGTAGACATGGTCAAGACAAGCTGCTGAAGTTCAAACTGAGCATCAGAATTGGGAAGAAACGTGATTTAAAGTGACTTTGAAAGTGCTATGGTTGTTGGTACCAGACAGGCTGGTCTGAGTATTTCAGAAACTGCTGAGCTACTGAGATTTTCTCTCACAATCATCTCTAGGGCTTACAGAGAATGGTCTGAAACATAAAAAATATCCAGTGAGCAGCATTTCTCTTGATGAAAATGCCTTGTTTTCACCAAAATGCCTTTATGACCATAGTCATAAAAGGATGGACAGGATCCAACAAGACAACACACCATGTCACAAAAGCTCAGATCATGTCAGATTGGTTTCTTGAACACAATGAGTTCATGGTATTGAAATCCACAGTCACCAGATCTCAATCCTATAGAGCACCTTTGGGATGTGGTGGAACAGGATATTTGCATCATGGATGCAAAGACTTGTGGTAAGTATGTTTTTGTTTGTTTGTTTGTTTGTTTGTTTTGTTTATCCGTATAGAGTAGGAGGGATGTGAATGGTAGGGAGGATGTATATTTTCTCCGAACACTAAATAAGTCAAATCTGTCAACCACTGGTTAAGTTAAAGTATAGGTTTTGTCCACAGGGCAACAATATTTGATTTTCTGTTTCAGTAAATGATAAAGTACATTTGGTATTTACTACATTAAAAAAAAAAGATTTAAGGTTAGGATTTTGAACAGCCCTGTTATTTATTGATAAGATAAGATAAGATAAGATAAGATAGATAGATGCTTTATTGATCCTACAAGGGAAATTATTGTGTTACAGCAGCAGGATAAAGAATAAAAATAGTACCTTTTACAATAATAAATAACACAGGTAAAGTAAAAGTGCCACAGACACATAGTGAGGGCCTTATATTGTAAGAGAGTGCAAAAATTGTACAAATACATCAGTGATAAAGACAAAGAAAAAATAAAAATAAGGTTAAGTTAAAGAACAGGAAAAAGTAAGACTGACATTGTGCAAGACAGTAGTGCAAATTACATTAATAAATAATATGTACACTATAAATCTAAGAAACAGCTGCAAGAAGGTATAATACAGGAATATGTGTGGAATCTTATGCCTGACAGGTGTGTTCACCTTTCACAGAAGGGCCACTGAGGTAGATTGTTCAAATAAACACCACTTCATACTGACAAGACTCTGTAAACTCCCCGCAGCACTTGCTTAACTCAATTTTCCATGTAGCTTTCCATCAGTACATCAGCTACTGTAACCATGACAACTTGCTTGATGGTCTAAACTGGCTCTAATCTCTCTCTGGATCACTGATGATTTTAAAAATTATATGAAAGCCATAATTTTGTTCCCACACTCCCCTCTGGCAGCTGCCCAAATCACAAACCCAACCTGTTTTCTTTACCCTTCACACTTTTCTGTTAGTACTGAGCAGGCTGCTTTGGTAACTCCTGACAAAATAGTAGATTTGTGTGTGTGTATAGGTGAATTTAGGGGCTTGTGTCATGTAACAGATTCTGGAGATATACTTTATCGGTGTGTAACCCTCTTCACACAATGTGTATGAAGGGAGAGAGTTAATGAGGAAGACCCACAGTGAATGTTACAAGTTGCATAACAGGTCCTAGGAAATGTGGCATGCTGCGTCCAAATTTTAGTGCCTACTTAAAATTGGGCCTCAAGAGGCACAGAACATTTTGTATGTGAAGGAACCATCACATTGTTAAAAGATTTGGGCTGAACACTGGATTTAGTTTTGTGACAGCAAGTCTTTTCTGTCAGACTATCAAGACTTTTTATTTTCCACTATTAAATTAGGCACCATTATCACTGTTAGAGACTTGAACATGCATGCCGAGGATCCAAACACTACTATTAATGAGTTCCTGAGCATCATGGACTCTTTTCACTTTATTTAACATGTTTCGGGGCCTACTCGCACTGCAGGACATACTTTGGACTTGGTCTTCACTTATGCTGTTACCCTTGACCATTTGCACATAAATGAAGTTGTTTTCAGTGACCTTAAGTCAGTCTCTTCTAATGTTTCTTGTAACTCAGAGTCTTTGTCTCAAGTTTTTATTGAGCACAGGAGCTTTATTGATGATTCTGTTATTTCAAAGTTTTCTCTAAGTTTTCTTCTCTTTTTAATTCTTCAGTCTTTTCTGATGATAATGTTGAGCTCTTTTAATGAACACTGCCTTCACTGCAAAAACTCAAAACTAGCCTGTCAATGCTTCTTTCAGTGTTGTTTTTTCTCACTTTGAGAGAAAAGATCTTAAAACAAGGGCAACTAAACAAGATAATTCTTCTGAATTCAAGAATTCTTATTAATAGATTTTCTAAAACAATACAAAGCATTTGCACTAAATGAATTCAAGCACACAGTATAATATACAACAACCTTTATTTTAATTACTTCTCCAAATAGCAGCAATTCCTTAAAGCATTGCACACATTAAACTGCAAAAAATAAATAAATAAATAACCCACAGAAACAGTAATGTCCATCCATCTTCTTCTACTTATCCAATTTAGGGTCGTGGGGGGCTGGAGCGCCTATCCCAGCTATCATAGGGCAAGAGGCAGGGTACACCCAGGGCCAACACAGAGAGACAGACAACCATTCATACCTATGGGCAATTTAGAATCACCAATTGATCTAACCCCACTAACTGCATGTCTTTGGACTGTGTGAGGTAGCTGGAGTACCTGGAGAGAACTCACGCAGGAAGAACTCTCAAACTAGAAGAAAGGCCCACACCAGATGGTGGATTTGAACCCATGACCTTCTTGCTGTGAGGAAGAAATGCTAACCACCGCACCATCATGTACTTGTAGCTGTACAACAAAAGTCTATGTGTGTGAATTGTTACTGGGAGGTCTTGAAACAAGATTTCACAGCTAAAAATGGTACAATGTCATCTCAAACAGTGTCTTGGTGATATCATTTAGCCTAATATGCATGTAAAGTAACTAATTTTAGGATTTAGTAGCTAAATAAGAAAGAAAAGACATTTATTCTCAAAACGATTCTCAAGATATTCTCAAAAGATTAATAATCTTATATATTCTGTTTTTTCTTAATAAATAACTCTCAAAACAAGATCCAAAAGACCTTTGGCTGGATATAAGATTTTAAGACTTGGTTAGATAGCCAGTTTTTGCAGTGTTGCCATTCTCAGTCAGGTCGCTCCTTACAAAACATCTCTCCATCATTTCTCACTCACCCTGGTTAAATAGTCGAACTCGTGGTCTTCGATGTTACTGTCGAAAAGTAGAACGACTGTGGAAGTCCACAGGTTTGGTTGTCCATTGTGAATACTTCAAAGAGCTCCTTCACTCTTATAATGAGGCAGTGAAAGAAGCTAGATCCTCTTACTTCAATAATCTCTTACATCGTAATA
Source organism: Heterochromis multidens (assembly GCA_015108495.1). Classification (NCBI taxonomy): domain Eukaryota; kingdom Metazoa; phylum Chordata; class Actinopteri; order Cichliformes; family Cichlidae; genus Heterochromis; species Heterochromis multidens. Next base: position 20,785 of record VUQS01031714.1, on the reverse strand, counting down.
AGAATAATCCCAGGGTATTATTTGATACTATTAACGGTATTGTTTCTCCTCCACCTCAGCATGTTGTTCTGTTACGTTTTGATGATGATTTTAACACACTTCTCAGTCACTTTGAAAATAAGGTGATGGACTTGAGATCTAAAGTGTCCATCTCTTATGAAGATGGTCCTCAGTGCCCTGAGTCATTTACTTTTTTTTTCGCCAATTATACTTAACGATTTAACTACAGTAATAGGCAAAATGAAACCCTCATCATGCTCCTTAGAGATATTACCTCCTGTCTAGGACTCTCACCAGCATTGGTCCATTGTTGCTGTCAATCATTAACAGCTCACTGAGACAAGGTTGCGTTCCATCCTATTTTAAACATGCTGAGGTAACTCCTCTACTAAAGAAACCAAATCTTGATGCCAGCTCTATTGGTAATTTTCAGCCTATTTCAAAATTGCCTTTTGTTAGCAAATTATTAGAAAAAACTGTAGAAAGTCAGTTCAGGTCTTTACTATGTTACAGATTTTTTACCCTTTTCAGTCTGGCTTTCAAAAGCAGCACTCCACTGAAACCGTTCTTTTGAAGATCTAGAATGATCTTTTAATGGCTTCTTATGCAGGGAATTGTTCTGTAATCATTTTACTTGATCTCAGTGCAGTCTTTGATACCATTGACCATAACATTTTACTTAATAGGCTCAAGGTTTTGGCTGGTATCTCTGGCTCTGCGTTGGATTGGGTTTCTTCTTACTTATCTGATAGGACTTGTTAGTTCACCTCTAACATTGCCTCCCTAACCTGTGGGGTTCCACAAGGCTCAGTCCTGGGTCCATTATTATTTTCTTTCTACATGCTTCCTTTAGCTGGCATCATTCAATCTTTTAATAAATAATTTTTATGCCGATGACATTCAGCTGTATATGTGCATCACCAGCTTGATAGGCTGTCCACCCTAGTCCACTGTTTAACCCGGATTAGTGATTGGCTCTTTAGCAATTACCTTGTTTTAAACGGCAACAAGACTGAGACCATGATTATAGCACCTTCTGAACTATATCCTAAAATTAGTCAGGCTCTCACTTCTTTTTGTTGAACTGCTAAATCCAGCATTTGAAATCTTGGCATAATATTTGATTCTTCTCTGGGCTTTGAATCTCATGTGAAATCTATGTCTCATTCCAGTTTCTTTCATTTAAGGAACATTTCTAAATTGCAACATATGGTTTCCTGAGCTGAACTGGAAAAAAATGTATTTGTGTCATCGCGTTTAGGTTATTGTAATGCCCTGTTTGCTGGCTTGGACAAATCATCTCTTTCACGCCTCCAAGCTATACAAAATACTGCGGCCAGACTATTAACAAGTTCTAGCAAGCAAGCCCACATCACTCCTACTTTATACTCTTTACATTGGCTCCAAACAGATTTTCGGATTTGTTTTAAAATTATTTTATTTATGTACACAGAACTAAATGTCCAAGCTCCAGATTATTTATCTCAGCTTCTTAAAAAGTACACTGCTGCTCTCTGTCTTCATTCACAGGCTCAGACTAAAGACTAGCTGGGACAGAGCCTTTCAGTCTGTGGCACCAAGGCTGTGGAACAGTCTTCCACTACAGCTACATTTAGCTGACTCTGTGGACTGTTAAAATGCAGATAAAAACTTTTTGGTTTAAAAAGGTTTTCTGTTGAGAATTTTATTGAAATATAATTCATATGAGTCTTCACACTCCCACTTTGTCTGGCCCCTCCTCCTTGGATCACTTGGGCACTCAAACCCTTCACCACAATAAGTTGTTGATTCACGAAGGGCTTGTCTGTCTATGTTCTTCAATTCAATTCAATTTTATTTATATAGCGCCAAATCACAACAAAAGTCGCCTCAAGGCGCTTGACTTCACCTATGGCCACAAACTGGTTAGTGACAAGTTGGCAAACATGGTAAATAATAAACTTCTTCCAATCACTGTCAGAGCTAGGATGAGGCACTCAGTCATTCAAGAGGATCTCAGAGTAAAGCTACTTCTCCTGGTTTGGTGGTTTGGGAGTCTGTCTAGGTCAGATACGGTGTGTTTAATCAGGAGAAGATCCTGAGGCAAACAGGACCTATTTATGTTATCTGATTTGGGAATACGTCTGTAGAGAAAATCTGTAGCAGGTGAGGAGGGGAAGATATAACACTCCTGGACCCAGATTACTGGTGGAAAACTGATGGATGGATGGATAATGTATCTAATTAGCTAAAACTTAACATCTCCCTCCTTCCTGTAACAGCAATACTTTCTGCATCTGTCTTGTAATTATTGGCATTTTCCAGACTGCCTGGAAAGGAAATTGAAATATGACACAATAGCTAATGAGCAAGCTGCATGGCATTCCTGTTGGCCACTGTTTGCTTGTTCCAGATCCTGACACCTGTTGTGCAGAGTTGGAAACATTTGGATTTACAGGAGCGGCATGAGAACTGCTGTTTCTGCTAAATCCTTTTATCTCTCTATGTAGCCACTGGAGCCACTGTGTGGATCACACTCAATTAGACCACACTCCAGAGATGTTAATGTTCATGGTGTTTACTGTTGCTGGTGCAGCCACCAGACTCACATCAGCAGGCAATTGTTAAATCTTATTTAACTGCAAGGCTTTGAATAGGGTGTGTGATTTATAAGCCTCTGACAGGAATCCAGTGGGGAATATATATCCATGTAAACGAAGTACAGTGTTACATAATGTTATAATTAAGTTACTAACCAGCTTCCATAATAAATCTTAGGTAACGCCCAACCTCTGTGCTGAAGTAAAGCCTTACTGAGAGCTGTAGATTATGAACACCAGTGACAGTCAATATTGCAATTCTGACCCCCACCATGACTTTTGATCAAGAGACCTTTAATGTCATATAATGTTTTCTCTGTAAGAAAGGGCAGAAATTACTCAACTTTGAAATAACTGTTTTATTACAGCAGCAGAATACAGTTTCCCTCCCCGCACATCAGTTAGATATAAAATTGAGGAGTGAAGGGTAAATATACACTCCCAGAGCTTACCATTGGATGGAGGGGGTTAAAACAGCGGAGAGCAGAAACACTGACATCTACAAGGGTGAGATGATAAATTTTACAGCCTAAATAAACTGCCTAGTTGGGAGGTTGTGTTTGGTATATGAACTGAGGAAAGTGAAGGATGCTATGATGCTTTTCATGGTTTGTTTTTTTTTTCGAGGGTGGTGGTGCCACATACCCCAATTTAATGAGAGAATTAGTTATAGGGAAAAAGAATATTGCAAGTACCAGACTTGACCAAGCTGTCATGTCTATTACGGGAAAGCTGCATGTGTTTGACCAGCATTCACTGTATAGTTTAGCAAACTCATTCTTGGTATAGCTAAACCTCAAGTTAAACACAATGCCATCAAGATATATAGTGTCAATTTAGAAGAGAACACCCTGAGAGCTTCTGTATGTGCATTCAGGATGTTTAAATGCCAGTGATAACTCAGCACTGGAGACCAGGTCATTATTGCTTTAATCTCGGAAACCTAAACAGGCTTGCATTCATATAAGAATAACTTTATTGATCCCAGAGGGAAATTCATTTAAATTCACATAAATTCATATGCACACACACATGTGTTTATTTTCTCATTTTGGGATCTACCAAGAAGCTGCACTAAGGAGCTGAAAGCTGACCTTTCTCCTCCCCTCCCCTAGGCTTCATGGCTTGCTGTGTTTTACTATGCCTCCTCTTTCCCCTCCCATCATCTAGAGTACCTCTCTCTCATTCACCTCTTTTTTACCTTTTCTTAACTCTTTTATCAAGATTGGCCTAATTGGTCACATTATATTCCATCTGCCTGTGAGGTAAATCTCTGAGAGAGATGAATAAAATTGCATCTCCCTCACAAATTTATATATGCTAATAGTTAACACATCACAGTGTTTCTCTGATACTGGGATGGCTTGTTATTTAAGATATCTTGACTCTGTGTAGTCGATTGCATGCATTATTCTTGCAATATCAAGGTTAAATGTTCCATTCAATAAAGAATGTGTGCATCCATGCTTTCCTAGACATTTGACACTCACCAGGTGCTTGATCATAGGGGATTGCTGGATTGCTTTTTTCTTCATGATGTTGCAGGGCCTTTACCTTACAATACAAATTAATTTAAGATGACTATTGTTCTGAACTGGTGCTTTATATTTTTTCCAACCTTTATTTAACCAAGAAGCGAAACTGTTGAGATTAAGAATCTCTTTTGCAAAAGTCTCCTGAGCTGACATAGGCAGCATTAACATAGCATATTTTTCTATTGCAAGAGAAAACCCACACAAGCCGAGGGAGAACATGTATACTCCACACAGAAGGGCCCTACCTAGGGGAACAGAGAACCCTCTTGCTGCGAGGCAATAGTTCTAGCCACTGAGCCACCATGCTGTAAATACAATTGTTTGAATTGTTTTGATTTTATTTTGGTTAAAATACTTTCAGTAGACCATCCTAGTGCAGTAGATTGTTGGAATATGTGAGGGGTGAATTTAAACTTGCTCTTGACCTTTGTTGCTTCTCCATATGACACACACATAGGAGAAAGGTTAGAAGGATAACCCCCAGAAATAAAGGGCCTTTCATCTTTTTTGGTTAAAAGCAGAAAAACATTTAATGTGTGAGTCCTTCATATTTTCATTTCAGTGGCTTGTTCTAAATTTGGAATCATGGAAAACATGACCTCAGCTGGCCCTAATACGTCTCTCCCACTGTTTTCAGTATCCGCCCCCTGCCCCGTGAAGACACATCTTTCCTGTGTGAGTTTTAGAAGCTGGCGCTAATGTCTCATATTAACAGATAAATCATCAGTGGCATCTTGAGAACATTATAACTGATTATAATGCATCACCAACGTGCTAACACTTCACAGACTTCACAGTGCTATATGTAGTCAGTGTATTACAAGAGATAAGATCATACACGTGAATCCACTGACAGTAGCTTCTTATCAACAGATCCAGAATACATTGGAAATAAATCAAGTAGACACACCTTAACCCGGGAATTAGAAGGCCAGAAATAAGGACAGGACCTCTGAATTGCTGTAGAACAGAATTATTGGAAGGCAGACGTACCAAGAATAAAGCCAGGGGTCTTCACTGGATGGGACCTTCAGCTGTCCTTGATGAAGCTGTTTTCATTTGTACCTATAGCCCACTGTCAGCCTGTGTATGAGTGAGCCAGTAAGGCAACTGCTATTCAGATTGTTAAAAAAAACTCCCACTTTAAAAGAGACTTACACTTTTTAGCAGAAGTTTAAAGTGGGTTGACTTAAACTTTGCAAATATGACCGCAGATGCATCTCTTCCTGAAATAAAACTGTAAACAAAAGAACACAACAAAAAACTTTTATCTGCAAGACTTAAGGCATTATGTGTCTGTGGATGCACGTGACCGTGTAGCATAAACAGACACAGTGTTCCTGCATGAGAATTCTTCCAAGTCTCAAGTCTCAGTTTATAAATAACTGTGTTGTCCCTATGAAGTCTTACAGAGTCAGGCTCAAGAGAGGGAGGGAAGGGGGACAGGCCAAGTGCCAGAAAGAAAATGGTTTGATATTTACTAGCAGTATTTCTAAACAGAACTAAAGCCACATCTCTTTATAAGACTAAACCAGGGATTACACGGTAGTCATCTACATATCACATATTGCACTTCTTTTAAATGTATAACTATTACAGGCTAATAGCCCATTTGTGATATTAGGAGGGGTGATATGCTGGCTCTACTGTATTTCCTTGAGAAAGAGATACAGTAGATCTTCAGTATATCCCTACTGCTTGGTTAACAACCCAATCTGCCATCTCTTCATTTAGAGCTCAATTTGCTAAATACATTTGATCAGCACAAGTTTTGGTTTCAGGTTTGCAGGTACGCTGTGTTCAATTACCTTAGCTTTTGTTTCAAGTTATAGTTAAATCATAATGTCTCCTCAATAATAAATAAATTGTAAATGTGTATACTTATTGTTCTTTGTGAAGAAGTATAGTACCTGAGCTGTGAGACTTCACTTTTGTTCCCCTCCTTTCTGCAGCTCACTGACATTTTGTGGTGGGTACAGGAGGATTTGCATGCCCAGGAATGTGGCCTGTGGAGTGTACCTCACCTTTTGAACTTGTGGTTCTGGGTAATGGGTCTCACTCGCTCTATCTTTCTCTCTCTCTTTTACGTTTTCTCCTTTTCACTTCTTCTGCATAAACTGTGGAAATAATTGTTTTTCAATTAACTTACATTTTAAGTCAGTTTACATTTGTATTAATTTGTTTTTTCATATTCTGTAGGCAAATACTACACTGTACTGTACTGTTTTTAAATTTCAACAATACCTAAAACAAGTTTCAGCTTTTGAAAGTACTTTACATACCAGATAAGTCTTTCAGTATGTATTTATGAAATATTTATGCTTTCAGATTTTAACAAAATAGCCAAAACAAATAAAAAGGAACAGCTCCAGACATTACAGAATAAATTATGCTAAACTACATTAGACTGTGGTGGGTCATTTCTACTAGTGGGATATTCAAAATGGTAAATGAATAATAATAGTTCACCTTAAAATCAAATTATCACATTTTTCTTCTGGTCTGTAGATTTATTTATCCATCTAGTAGAAGGTGTGAGTTGCCCAGTTTGGGCCATAGAGATGTCTGCATTTTCATGAATATAATGGAACTAAATGGCAATCACCTTGTGGTGAAAAAAAAAAAAAAATCTGAAAAACTCAGCAGCGGCGTCTCTTTTTAGAAATCATGAGCCAGTTACTCAAAAAATCCACAGATCTTGTTGTGAATAGTCTCATGCAGAAGCTACTTCCTTTCGACTGAACTAAACCCGCCAAACAAAAGAAGCAGCTAACATTATAGCTCAGCAAAGAACACACCATTAATATTTACACTGTCACGCTACCACAAGCAGAAAGTGAGCCTTTCTTCACAAGTCAAGGGTGACAAGGTTGGTGAGTGCAGTTTGTTACCACATGGCAAAAAAAAACAACTAATTAAATAATTATAATTACATTTTTTCATTATAACGTTCTCTTATTTGTGCTTTAACCTGTTTCCTTGCTTTCTTCCTCTTCCACTTTCTCTCTTATTCTACCCCTGACATTTGAACACACTCACACTTCTTGTTAGCAGTGTACACATCTAAACACACCTTTCGTCAGTCTGTCTCCTGTGACTTTACAGTCATTAATCATGGGAAAGGATGTAGGACAGCGTGACCTAAAATATCTGACAGACTATTTTGAATTGCCTATACATACACTAAAAGAGTGCAAACTAAAACCAAAAAGGTTAAGAGATGCCATGCCACCATCTGGCTTGATGCTAACACTACTTTGATAACAATGGCATTATGCAAACTAGCTAAGTAGAACAATAGACAAAGCTTGTGACCTTTATTTGTCCCTGCAACTGCTTCTTACATCTGGGCTGGATCAAACATTCTTCATGCTTGGATATTTCTGGCAACAAATGTAAACCTCGCGCTCTTTAAATTACACATATTCGGCTTCATTTCCAACTTTTTTAATGTGCTTGTCGCCGTGCTGCTTAATCAGACAATAATTTTCAATTTCAATTTCAATTCAATTTTATTTATATAGCGCCAAAACACAAAAACAGTCGCCCCAAGGCGCTTTATACTGTAAGGTAAAGACCCTACAATAATACAGAGAAAACCCCAACAATCAGACAACCCCGTATGAGCAAGCACTTGGCGACAGTGGGAAGGAAAAACTCCCTTTTAAAAGGAAGAAACCTCCGGCAGAACCAGGCTCAGGGTAATCTGCTGTGACTGGTTGGGGGTGAGGGGAGGAAGACAGGACAAAGACACACTGTGGAAGAGAGCCATTGTTATTGTTCAGTGCTACTTTTGTAGTTGTGTGTATCTAATAGTTATGCGTTAGATACAAATCTTCGCCATAGCATGTCTCTACTTATGTGCTATAAGAATCATGCTGTTACTGACTAAATCTATGCCTTACCTTTAGCCTTGTAATTCTAACCAATGCATGCACTTACACACCAATGAAGTATCATGTCATGAAAGTTGAGCCATGTTTCCCAAAAGGAATCTGATATTTATACACAAATGGTATCACAGATTAGGTCTTATTTGGAATTTGCTGTTAATAAGCAGTTTAAAAAGGCACTGCAGATCTTGCAGATCTTAATTAATATGCAGTCTATTACTTGTCATGTTCTGTTTAGGTGTAAGTATGTTTCAAATCATTTTTGTGATTGTCAAAATTAGGATAAATCTTTATTTCCTAGTCTATTGTGGGCTTAGCAAAAGCCTGAGAATAAATGTGCTTTAAAAATAAACCAATGAGTTAAATGTGACTAAAAATTGTTGAACTGCTTTGGTAGTGAGTAATAACGCTTTCTGTTTGAATCACTGCAAAATCCTTTGTCACAGTTGTTGCTAAACTTTTTCTGCAGGTCTTCCCTTTTGCAGATAAAATTCATTTCAAGCCCTCCTATCTCCCAGTGTACCTACATAACATGAAACATTGACTGTAATTAATACAGAAATGCAGCTGCAGTGTGTGACATTACTGAAAAAAAAAAAAAAAGCAACAAGTCACTTTTTGAAGTCTCCAAATGATGCCTTATTTTGTTGGGTATTTTGAGACATACTGTAATCTCTGTTTATGCACTGTGGTGAAGTCGAGAATCAGATAGGCTTCATCATATTTTGTCATCTTTGCCTTGGTAGTTAGATACAGTTTCTCCTTTAGGCTTACTTGGCTGTACTTTTACAAACTTGCATTGCTAGCACAGCAGAATTGTGCATCTTTGTATAGCCCCCACCCCCTGATTTTTTTTAACCATTCTGGGACCATATTGTCTTACTAGTAAGTATATCCATAAATTCATAAGAAACATACTTCCCATGCTTGTATAAGCCACTATTGAAAGTCATTAACTTTTGTCTTCTCTAGCCTTCTCTCTCCTGTAAAACAACTGTTTGTTGCTGTCCTGTTTATTGTATGGGTTTTCCTTACTATATAAAGCACCTTTAGATGACTGTTGTTGTGGTAACAAATTGAATTGGAAAACCGAATTGAAGAGCGATGCACTGAGGCATTGTGACTGAACCATAGGAACTTGTTTTTACCTCTTAATTAACACATTTTGTCTGAAATTTTTTGTTTCTTCAAAAGACACAGTAGCAGGAGTCGCAGCAGATGGCTGCCCCTCCCTGAGCCTGGTTCTGCCAGAGGTTTCTTCCTGTTAAAAAGTAGTTTTTCCTTCCCACTGTCGCCAAGTGCTTTCTCATAGGGAGTCATCTGATTGTTGAGGTTTTTCTGTATTACTGTAGGGTCTTTACCTTACAATATAAAGCGCCTTGAGGTGACTGTTATTGTGATTTGGTGCTACATAAATAAAATTGAATTGAATTGAATTGAATTGAATTGAATAGCAGACAGCAATTCTGAAAATTTTTTGACATAATATAATTTCAGTAATAATAAAAATATAAATAAAATAAATATAAATAAATAAATAAACATAAATAAAATAAAAATAAAATAAATAATGTTTCGATTTTCAAGCCAAGCAAGGATGAATGTGGAAAATCAGATAACATTTTAGCCAATTTTTTAAACACTGACTTTACTCTTATCTCTTCTCTTCAAATTAAACTCTTTAATTAACAGATTAAAAAACAAGTCCAGGGGAAAAGGTTTTCTTACCATTGTTTTTGCCAAACTGTGTCCTTGTGTACAGCACGTGCAGCACTGTCTGGGTCTTTTAGAAAAACATGTCATCCCCAAGGACGTACACACCAGCTCTTGGCCTACTTGGTTCTTGCTGAGTACACTTGTCATTCCCTGTAAGCATGTCATAAAACACGTAAGCTAATAAAGCAAATAAAAAATCAACTGTGCAGCATATGTTTATGCATAGACAACCTCACATCACACACACTTATGTCTTAACTGTCATCTAATGTCATTTGACTGACAACTGCTGGTTTAATCCAGGTTTAACTTATATCTACTCAAAATAGAGAAAAGGGGTATTTGCAAGTTCACATCCAGAGACTTATAATCCTGCTGAGTGTATATGAGTGTATCTGTAAAGTGTATATGTGAGAAACAGGATGACCTTGTTGTCCAACTAACTCCCCTGAGGTGTCATCGAAGGAATGCATGACAAAATGAGGGGTGCCATTTTAAGATGTAATGTCACTCCTGGAAACTCCTCAGCGATGGCAAAGGAAAGCCCATGAGGTCAACCCTTGAAATGCAAAAAACTGACAGTACAATGCATGATGTGCATTATGTTGTCAGTGATACTAAAAGGTGATATTAGTAAGAGTAAATGACACTCAGCTTTACCCATGAGTTTCTGGTGTTTGTGTAACTTTGCCTACTGTAATACTGACCGTGATACCATTTGTAGACATGTGTCACTAACTTCTCTATGTTTTATTTAGTGTGCATTTGAAAATCTAATTTTGGTGCTTTTTTTGTAAATAATCATAATCATAATCCAATATTCATAATATTTGAAATACCTTCATTACCTGTTAAGACTACACTCAACTACATAAAACATGAAATAGTTTTTAGCATCCCTAAAGAGAAAGCACATTAATTAAGCAGAATTTCCCCACTAATAATCACAGAAGTAGGTAGAGAAAATGTATCTGAACTATATCTATCCCCATATGATTATCAATATCTATTTGGGTCATTTGTCTGTTCACTGAACTGAACCATCACTCTGTAATTGTCCTTGATTTTGCTCATGACATTACTGTATGTGACAGCAGTGGTTGCAACCTGCAGCAAGCATCTCAGCAGAGAGAGTGCAGCGTGACTAAGCACAAATTAAACATAACAGAAGATACTTCTCTGTTTTGTTTGTTTGTGATATTTGCCATGTTCCCTTTAATAGTCTGTGGGGTTTGTTTGTTTGAGCTCTGACCAAGCGGAGGTGCATCGATTTAACTTTTTTTTTCTTGATTTTCTTTTTTTTTTCTCTTTTGTTGCTTGTTTATTTGTTTTTTCAATCTCTGTCTTCCACATGGGTTCATTGAACCTGTCACTGGCCACAGGAACTTTTAAATAAATGATTATATAACAAATGCCTACCGCTGTCTTTTCCTTTCTTTTTCTGATGTGAGAAATTCTGTTAGTGATGTATTCGAAATAATCAGAAATATGTTACATGACTCAGTCAATGATTTTCATGTTTCACAGGAGAAACTGAGAACATGACTCTCCAGAGAGATGCATATTTCTGTCTGATCAGATAACATTTGACCTATGTGACATGTGGAAGAAAAACATTTGTCAGCTGAAGTGTGAACGTAGCCGTACCAGCTAATCTACGCCAGCCCTGGCCTGCTAGTGTCAGCAGTGACACTGATATATTTAGTCATTACAGTTACAGTTAAGATGACGTGGTTGGGATGATGCTGGGGTTGCTGATCAGTCTGTGTTGTTTTATGTTTGCATTTACTGATCGACAGTGACGTTCACTACATGTAATGTTAAGAAACCTGTGTCCATTTTTCTGGATCCATAATTTATACTCCCGGAGCTGAAATGCCTACAGCCCTTGAAATGTTGCTTTTACAGCAAACCCTTAGTAATCCTAATAATCTGAAATGCTGTTTTAACCTTAAATCAGTTGTTGGAGTCATTCCCAAACTTGAAATTGGACCAGATGCATTCACCGAGTAACACATTAATCACTGATGCCATGATAACAAGACAATATTTAAAACGATCAATATTTTGAACAGACACCTTGCTCTCAAATTTAGGTTTTATGTACATAGTTACAAGAAAACAGCTGAAATTGGTGATTTGAAAAAAAATACTTTTTATTAGACCATTTTCAAGCAGAGCTCTCAGCTCAAATGCAAACACTCTGTGGCATTTATTTATCATGTGAGTTGTTGAACTGTCATAGTTCATCATAGTGTGTTTATGTATGTGTGCCCCTTTTAGACTTTTGAGGCAGACAGATGTGCATTTGCAACTAAAACAACAATAATTTTAGAACACTTTAAAATATTTACAATGACTAGTTTGATTAGGGGCTTTAAAGATTTTACTGTGCAATTCTGGGTTGATTTTAGATTATGTAACACTGCACTGAATTTTTTAAAATGAGGTTTTGTTTTGTTTTTTTGCAATGCATTATTAATAGACTTCACTGGGTACAGAAACATATTCAAGACACACACAGTGCCACAGTGTTGCAGCCTAAGTGGTTTGAGGTTGCCCATCATGCCAAGATGCCAAATGTAAAATGTCTCATGGGACTGCTGTCTAATACCAACTGCGATTCCAGTAATCTCTGAACATTTTTAGATAAAATTGTGCTGAAAGAAAGTGTTGTTTTTATTTTGTGCCATAAAGAAAAATCCAGAATTGCTATATTTATCTTTGTGGCTCATAACACAATAAAAGCTGCTTATTTTAAGTTAACTTGCTCCATGCTTTAGCCATATGTTGCAAGTTCTCTCGTGTGAATCTGAGTTTCCTCAGGGTGCTCCTGTTTCTTTGCACCAAATGTGTGTGACCCAGATGAATTTGTCTGCTGGTTGTTGTACATTTGGACCATTTTTTTTTTTTTTTGTAGCTGCCACCAGGGGAGAGTTGAGATTGTTGTGCCAACACAGGGACTGTTATAACTCACACTATTTGCCTCTCCTGCAGTTATGTTTACATTTGAACACTGTAGGCATAGCTGCCAGATGTGTTTCTTCTCAGATGAGTCAGATGAAGGGCAGCTGAAACCTTCATCATGCACAAACTATTCTATACTATCTTATAATAGTGTATTTTAATACAGACATTTATCACACACACTCAAATGAATGTGTTACATTGCAGGTGTCAGATGTTTTTAGTTAATGGGGTGTTTTGTTTTGTTTGGCTACATGTTCTGTTTATTTGAGCCTTTGCTAGACTATTGTGAATGAGGCCTCAACTTCAGTGCATTTCTGAGTTTAGATAGAGGTTAACTAAATGAATCAATCAATCAATTAAAAATTTAGAAGCCTCTTTGGCCAGGTATAATCTAACTCTGGTTTCTTGTGACATTCACTTACACACAGGAGACTGAAATAGATTTACAGCTAAAAACAAGAACAACAACCTGAACGAGACTACTCTCTCAACCTTTAGTTTAGTTTCTTTCTAATGACTATGTCTGTATCAAGTATCTTTCTCATCTTCTGTGTGTGTATGTGCCCTTCCTTGCAAACCTATAAAAGCCCCCCTACACAGATACTCCCTTCTCATATGTTTATTTTGAGGGGCTGACTGCTACAGAAACTGGAAACATGACTGAGAGGAAAGGAGGGGAGTAGGAGGGACCTGGCACACAGAGAGTAGGGAGGGAGAGAGAGAGAGAGAGACTGAGTGGGTAGTTAAGTGCTATAAAAGAGAATGCTGGAGCTGTCTGTGGCATTAGCCTCAACAGACTCAGAGTCACACACACAAAACGAGAGAGAGTGGAGACATCAGGCACCAGCAGAGTTGAAACATACTGCAGGCTGAAGAGCAGAAGCTGACCAGAGTAGTTTCAAATCAGCTGTTTCTTCAAGAATACTGCAGTGAACTTGGACTTGGAGGTTTGTGGAGTGTTTATTTGGCTGGACTTTGGACACAGTATTGCTTTGTTGCTCCTGAGAAAGAGTCTTCTCTTTAAATAGGACACAGCACAGAGACATATTAAGACTGTCTGCAGAAAAGTATTAAAGCTTTCAATTGTAGAGCCTTTAATTTCACTGGGCTCCTGTTCTAGCATGGCTGCGGTGCGTCAGATGGTTATGGAGGCCTCTGGCTTTCATGTCCTGCCAGCTCACCTTATGGCGTCAGCTATGGAGGAGTTCCCCCAGCAGCTGCCTGTCCCCAAAGGCCCAGCAAGGGGCAAGAGCCGCTCCCGTCGACCTCGTGAGGCTCGCTTCAAAACACAGCCTGTCACCTTTGCTGAGATCCAAGAGGTAGAAGAAGAAGGTTCCTCACCCCTGGAGGAGGAAAGGGCACGGCGCTCCTTCTTGCAATCACTGGAGAACCTGCGGCGGAGCACACAGACCCTCCACTGCCCACCTGCTGCCCATCACAGCTGCACCCCTACACCCACACAGGCCAGCCTGGACTCCAGTGACTCCGACTCCACCCAGTGAGGGGAGAGACATGACCTTCTCCTGGCACCCATGTTCCTCGCTTTGCCTTGACGCTGCTTCAACCAGAGGCCAACTGAACTGAACCAAAGTGGCCTGTCTGCCAGGCTGCCTGTGTGTAAGCTGCTGCTCTCATTCAAAGCCTGCATTTTAAAAATACTAACATGTCAACACAGTATAGAGCTTAAAGATGCACTTCCTGCATATCTGTAATGAGCTCTACCACAGGCTGGTTACACTGTTCCACAGATATGATGAGTGTAAAGGTAGCAGTGTTGAGCACACCACTCTTCATATGTATTCCTCTTCTACTGTAGATGTCTGAGAAAAACTTGAAGGATGAAAGATAGAATGAAAGATAGTTGGTATTTTCCCATTTTAAAGCTGTATAGGTATTTTTGTTTAAATCCATATTTTTCTACTTTAGTCGCCATAGAAAGAACTGTTAAAAGTTTTAGTATTGTGACTTACAAGACTGTAAATACTTTGACTAAGCAAAGCACCCAGCATCGAAAGTGACCTGGCTGTCACTGACGCAGTAGAGTACCACTGACAAAGCTTTGTCAAGAGTTTGAGCTCTTGTTTTCCAGCTTCACTTCTTGAGAAAAAACTTCCTTTCAATATACATTTCTTTATTTATTCTCTTATTTTGTTCATAACCAAGTCTGCGTTGTAGATGTGATATTTTATTGTTCTTTCTGACTTCTAAAGTCACCTTGACTTTCAAAGAAAAATATAACCTTTGTACTTTGTTTTTGTTTTACTTTATACATATATGTTTGTCATATGTACCTAAATAAATATTTTCAAATGTTTTGAACCATTTTCTGTTTTCCTTTCTTTTTATATTCCTCTTTGGGAAGTGTTATTGTAGAAACAAAAAAATAACTTTAGACGATGGTGAGTAGTGCATTATTCACTGGTTTTTGTTGCAACAACTCTCAAGGTGTAATTCCCATCAGTAAAACTTTTTATAAAATTAGGAATACAGAGACAGTGAACTTATAGCCTACATAGCCTTAACTGGCTTTCCATCACCAGTGTTATTGTTAAGATAAGCTGATGTGTGACTCATTTGTAAACACTCAACATATGACCGGTGTCTGCTGCAAGCATGCTTGCTTGGATGGTGACGCACTTTCAGTAATGTTGGGTTTTCATCAGCAAACTCAGCCACAACAACCTTACACCTGCTCAGAACAGTCTTCTCTGCAGCCACACAGAGAGCCACGCAGCCATCCCCCCACTGCTAATGGCCCTCCTCTCGTAATCTACTTGTTGACGAGTACAGTGTGGTGCATAACTTTCAGATGAAGGTTTTACTCGAAAGCCTGCTTGAGTTGCATATGGCTTGAATACTTAACCTCTGATTACGTAAGTCTACAAAAAGAGAGTGAGGTGTATTGGCTTAAGTGTTGGTCTGTGATACACGTGTGGCAAGGAAATGTAATCACAGAGTGACACAGACTCAAAATGAGACAGTAAGTTGGCTGCAGTTACAGGATAGGGCAGGATTTACTCAGTACTTTTCTTCACTTTCTTTACCCTGCCAGTAGTACTCATGCAGCCTAGTAGCCAACAAGTCTCCAACAAGCCAACAAGTAGCCAACAAATCTCTTACTAATCTCTTATTTGTTTTTTTTTTACTGGTATTGATAGACAGTTGGAAAAGTACAAAACATTGAAATACATTTGTCATACTTTTGTATATTTTGCAATAACACCTCCACTCTCATCTTTTAGGTTAAGACTAAGAGAAAGGGCATTTGCTACAGCAAGCAAAAGAAAGCATTCTGAACTTACAAGTCATAACATCCCTGACCCTGTTGCTGCTTCTGATGTAAAGCAAAGCACAACTTTTCTTTTTCTAAAAACAACAACAGCCAGTTCCAGTTATCCAGCCAAAGTGGACATGGATAAAGGCCAGCCAGCAGCACATGAAAGGTCTCCAGAGCTCTCCCCCCATCCTTCACCCAAACACATTCATTAGTCATTGTTTTTCAAGTACTTGTGGAGCTGTTGAAGTTAACCACATACACAGCTCACTGTGTGACGACGCAACTCTGCAAACAGCTGCGTCACTGAGATATTGTCTGCTTTGAAAAAGAGAGAACAAGAGAAAGAAGAGAATCACATTTGTAAATCTTATGCTTGGGTGACAGATTGTTTCAGTCTGTGCCTCCTCTTTCTGCCCTCTTTCTTCAGCAACCCAGTTTTCATTTTGCAGAGGAGCTGAGGGAGAATTCAAGAGCATCACTGAAACAGAATCTTCCATGTGGCATCTTCTTTTAGTAATTAGTTTCACTCTCTGACTGCAAGACAGATGCTTAGTTTTTTAAAGGAAGACTGATTCTAACAGTTTGGCTTGGATGACTGATTTTTACAGTTGTGAAGTGTCTGACAAATGTCCAGGGATCAACATTTCACTTTTTGCCTCAAAATGAAAAGTTTTAAAGAATCCCTGAACAATAAAGGCTTGCCATTCTTGGTCTCGGCACCACACGAAATCCATTAAGGGCTAAGTCTTCCTCCTTTTAAAGTTCTGGACTAAAGACCAGACCTAGCTGAGTCCTAAAAGCAAACGGTTAAGCCTGAAAAACAACATGAAACCAGTGTAAACGAGCTCAAACAGGGGTAGTGTGACCCTGTGAAGTGCATGATGTCTGTGAACAACTTGATAGTAGCCAAAATAGCATAAAAGGGCAATCATCTGATAAAAAAAACAAAACATGTAGAACATGGAACAAACTGTACAGATGCTATATTTTGTCAGTTAACTGGCTAGCTAGCCTTTAATTAATAAAATGGCTGAGAGCAAGCTGAAAAGACATAATCTTGTTCAGTGCCATAAACAAATAAATAAACAATTCCTTTTATCCTATTTGAACTCAACAACTAAGGAGTTTGAAACTTTAGTGGAGAGTAAAGTAAATACGTGTACAAAGAAAAAGTACACGTATGGGTCATCCCAGAATGAGAAAAAAATTGCTGTATTGTAAGCTCAAAGTAGATTAAATGTTTTAATGTAAATATTCTGCTCTTTAATTAAAATGTGCACCTAGTACCTTTTTTAAATATGCCCTTAGGTTGTTGTAGAGTTCTGCTTTTAAGTATTTTATTATTGTAAAATTTTAACTGTATATGAAATGTTCTGAAGAACACCAAATAAAAGGGGACTAGTACATAACACATGAATCAAAAAGACAATTAGATGTTTTAACATGGACAATTATACTCGATGTTGTAATTTTTAAAGTAAGTTTTAAAGTAAAATTATTCAAAGTGATTGGGAGGTCAAGTGGTGCGAAAAGTGATATTACTACATCTAATTTTGACGTCTTGCTGCACTTGAGAGTGAGTCAGTCAGTATTTAATGGGTTTTCAAACTAAACAAAGGCCAGCTATGATTCTTCACCCAGATGTCAAATAATGAATCATTAGAGAGCTTTGAAGAATGGAAGCAAATAATGCACTGCATTTATGTTGCCTAACAAAATAAACATTTCAATAAACTGCTTGCTTTTAGGTGAAAAGTCAGTCTTGGTATTGCACAATAAACAGCCATGTTATCTGCTTTTCATTATTCTTTTTGGTTTGCACACACTTATCTACACATGTGAAGACTTTTATATTATAAAATATGTCATGTTACATTCCTTCTTTTTTATTCCAGGTCCATCATATTTTATTTATTTGAAATATCTCTTTATTAGGTGTATATTAATACATTTCAGAAATTCTCTAAGGGCCACATTTTTACAAAATGTTCCAAAAACAAGTAGAAAATGTTCCATCAATAAGATAGCTATTTGACTTGTTTTTAATAGGAGAGACAATTGTTTAGGGTCAGTAAGACTTGTATGTTAGCAGGGTTATTCTAGTGATGTGCACAGAGAGGTCAGCATGAATAGTTAGTCAAATATTTGCTCTGGAACAAGAGTCCTCTGCCAAGTTGAAGGCATCTACTGAGTGATTCCACCCACAGCCGAGAACATGATGGCAAGCAACATGTTCATGGCTTTGTCTGTTTGTACTGTTTCTGTCTCACCCTAATTTTTATGAAGCTGTTGACATTTATAGAAATAGATGTACAGTATGATGGCCACTTGCCTGGTTGTTATCTAGAAAAGCACACAGTGAAGTCCAAAATTGCTCTAAATATTTAAACCCTTTCTTTCTTTCTTTCTTTCTTTCTTTTTAAATAAAATTAATCTAACAGTCTAAAAGCAAACAAAACTCACAGATGGTTGACATAAGAAAAATATTATTTGCCATTAATAACTAATTTTACCTCTATGACCAGATAGAAGTGTGTGCCTATGGCAAATTAGCATTAAACAAAGTGTTCTTAATTTAACTAATGGACCACAGATGAAGTGGAAAAAATAAGTACACCCCATGATTCAGTAGCTCTTAGAACCACTTTTACCAACCTGAAGTAATGATTTTCTGTATGACTTTATCAGTCTCTCACATCATTGTAGAGGAATTTCGGCCCACTCTGTTGCTATGTTGCTTCAGTTCATTGAGGTTAGTGGCCATTTCATTTATGCACAGTTCTCTCAAGGTTCCGCCACAGGATTTCAGTCAGGTTGAGGTCTGGACTTTGCAACACATTTTCTTTCTTTTTCTTTCAGTCTTTTCTTTTTCAGCCATTCTGTTATAGACTGCTGGTGTGCCTGGGATCTTTGTCCTGTTGCATGACCCAGTTTCAGCCATCTGCCCGACCCAATTTCAGACAGATGACCTCATATTTGACTTTAGGATACTTTGGTATACAGAGGAGTTCATGGTCGATTCAGTGACTGCAAGGTGCCCAGGTCCTGTGGCTACAAAATGAGCCCAAGTCATCACCCCTCCACCACCGTGCTTGACAGTTGGTATGAGGTATTTGTGCTGAAATGCTGTGTTTGGTTTTCACCAAACATGGCACTGTGCATTATGGCCAAACATCTCCACTTTGGTCTTGTCTGTCCGAAGGACATTGTTCCAGAAGTCTTGTGGTTTGTTCAGATGCAACTTTGAAGAACCATGCTGCCAAGTTCTTTTTAGAGAGAAGAGACTTTCTCCTGGCAACCCTTCCAAACAAGGCATACTTATTCTGTCTTTTTTTAATTGTGCTGTCATGAACTTCAAAATTTAACGTAATAATTGAGGCCAGTAGAATCTGAGCTGTAGTTCTTGAGTTTTCAATTTATTTGAGCATTGCACGGACCTTGGGGTGAATTTGTTGGGACGTGAACTCCTGGGAAGATTATGATTCTGAATGCAGGAAACTGCCCAAACTTTTACTTTCATAGAGATGGCCACATTTGATGATGATCAGTGCATTTGATTAGCACCTGGCTGCTACTTACCTTTTTAATTCCTATAGAAGCAGCGAGGGTGTACTTAGTTTTTCACAACATTCTTTTTCACATGGACATACTGTGCAAAAGTCCTGAGCCACTTCTCTATTTTGCTTCCAAGGAGCCAGATTTTCTTGTAATGTTTTAAAGTGCTCTTTGTTTGTTTGTTTGTTTGTTTGTTAAATCACTTAACACTGATCTATGAATCATTCAAGCATAAAAAGGCACCTAACTTAAAGGATGAACCAGTGCTGTGTCTACACATAACAGACAGCTTAGCAAAGAACCAATTTTAAATTGTTTCATACACTTTTTCACTAGCAGCCTGTCACAAAAGCGTATCATTTGTGTTCATTTCTTTAGCTGAATTTATTAAAAATGCCAAAGACAACACAGTTTGACAGACGTAAAATAGTATTTTTGTACCAATAACGTGATTCCCAAAGAACTATTAGCTGAAAACTTGGCATATCTTGGCATGGTGTGCAATGTGTCCTTAAAAAAGTTAAGGAAATTGGACAAGTGAAGAACAAAAGAAGGGTGGCTGTCAAGAAGTCATTCTTAAGGAATGGAAACAGGGCAAAAAGGGTAAGGTATGCCAAATTACACAAAAAATTGACTTAAAATTGGTGGCAACACATCTTATGAATGATGAATCCAAATCTGTGTCATCAGCCATCTGTAAATTATGGTGGAGACTCTGTCATGGTTTGGAGCTTCAGGCAGGAGTGTTGGGGATCTTGTCAAAGTTGATGGAATTAGGAACATAGAAAAGTACCGTCAGATTTTGATCCACCATGCAATACCATCTGGAAAGTGTCTGATTGGCAACAGCTTCATTTTTCAGCATGACAATGATCCCAAACACACTGCCAATGCAGTTAAAGAATAGCTATAGAAAACACACATTGGAACACTATCAATCATGGATTGGCCTCTCCAGAGCCCAGAGGTCAACATTACTGAAGCAGTGTGAGATCATGTTGACAGAGATCAGAACAAAAGACAGCCAACATCCAAAGAAGAGCTTTGAATGTCCTTCAAGAAGCCTGGAAAACTTTTCCTGAAGACTAAAGTCCTGAAGCCTAAAGTGATTCCTAAAGACTGCCGACAAAGTCTGTGACACACAGGCAAGAGAGGCTATGCTGCGATAGTCACGCGAGACTTCGACGACAATCTCGGCATCATCGCAAATGGCGGCAAGACATTGACAACAAACATTTCAATCAATAGTTTTCTCCGCCA
>VUQS01031713.1:0-26828 GCA_015108495.1 Heterochromis multidens | reverse complement strand
TCATTTATAATGTTCTTGTGTACTTTTGTTGAGTGAGCAGCCTAACAACACATAAATAAGCTCTGATGTAATGAGCACTTTTATTGTTCTTTTTTTTTTTCCACCAAAACATAGCAGAGCAGATATTTCTGCTGCTCGTGGGTGAGTGGGTGGGGGGCGACCTGTTTTGGTCAACATGAGGCTGCAGCTCGTTGGAAAGTTGAAAAGTCATTGGTCTTCTAACAACTTTTACGGAATGAGTTATGGATTTCGAATTTGTTTGCAACCTGTCAGTGTTTCTCGGATTGGTAGATGTAAAAAAAGATCTATGAATCTGTCAGTGCTTGTGTGACTTCGGTATAATGAGTTAATGTTCATCACTATTCAGTAATCACCCTAAACTGTGTAAATAACAATAAGTTATCAAGTGTTTCGATATGCTGTATCATACTTAAACTAATGTAATAAATGTCCCAGATCTTTTTGTATTGGAGAAAATCAGAGTCAAACACTACATTTAAAGAATATGTATATGAATATAAATGATCAGCAGTAAAATGTAAATATATCAGTCTAGCTCTGTGAAGAAGCTGATATTTTTAAAGTTTCTTACTTTTTCTTGCAGGCACTGTACTTCCGAAAGGGGTCCACACTTTTAAGTTCAGGCTCAAAATCCCAGAGGAGTAAGTGGGAATTTGCAGCATCCAGCATTAATACAATGTTATAGGTTGCATTTGCAAATGCATGCATTCCCTGCTGGTTCTGTTTTACAGGAAAATGCCTTCATCCTTCAAGGGGGAATATGGAAAAATTGTCTACAGGTTTGAAGCAAAGATATCCAGGAGCTGGTGGTAGCCTTCTAAAGTAAACAAAAAGATCAACTTTATTTCCAAGTCCTTTCAACAGATTTGGGAAGTGATGGTAAACACTGCAATGATATGCATTATAAATTTGATATTTAGAAAGTGTGTTGTAACTGCAAAAATGACAAGTATTCAAGATAAAAAACTCACAGACATTAAATTGTTCTGTAAAGTGTTTGTCTGTATGGTTTGTTATAGTGTCCACAATCTGGTTCAGTGAGTAAAAACATGAGTGGTCTCTCCAGGGGACAGGTCCAAATGTCTGCTACCATTAACAGAAATGTTTCCTCTCCAGGTAAAGTATCTGCAACTTGCACGGCCAAATGTTGATAGATTTTAAAATGCAGTTTATTCCTATGATTTGCTTTTGACAGGTGAAACTTTATCTGTTGTTGCCAAAATCTGCAACTCCTCTTCCAAGGACATGAGGCCCAAATTCAAACTTGAGCAGAACACAGTGTACTGCTGCAAGAAACATACTAAGACGTCAGTAATAAATCTGTTCAAAATGGTCGGGGACACTATCAGTCCAAACTCAGAGCAAACTGCCTCCTGCCAGTTGAAGATTCCTGATGATGCCATCCCCACTCTCCGTAACTGTGAAATCATCTCAGTTGAATATTACGTCAAGGTATGAAACAATTTCATAGTGATGTCACATTACCTCAGAAATGAAACTGCTTTTGTTGTAAACATTTGTGGGTAAATAAGAGACACAGGAAATGTGTGTCTTAACTCAACATCTTTATAACAGATAATAATCTTTTTTTACATGTTTCTCAATTTGTGACTGTTTCCTAGGTGTATCTGGACATTCGTTTTGACCTTGACCCAGAGGTGGTGTTTCCACTGGTCATCGTTCCTTCCAGATTTGCTGCCATTCAACCTGGTGAGGCTGCAGGGCTTTACACACCTGGGACAGCTGAGCCTCCAACTTACAGTGAATTCACTTCCTCTGCTTTCCCCACTGGTTTTAATCCTCTACCCACAGGGTCAGGTGCTTTCCATTACCCCACCCCAGATCCCACTCAGCATGATAACATGACAAGTGGCGATTATAACCAACAGCCTGCTTCACAGGGTTTTTCAACTCCAGCTTTCACATCACCTTCAGTGCAACATCCAGGCCCTACTGCTCTGCCTCACTTTCTGCCGGAAGAAGAGCCTCCACTATATATGTCCATTTACCACCATCAGAATGAGTGACTTTAGAAGCTGAAATGGATTTAGTAAGTGAATAAGCCAAACATTAACTGCAAGTGACTTCTTCAGTCACTTCGATGAGTGACGAAATGTTTCTCCCACTGAAAATGTTACATCCAGATGAACAGAATCAACTTTCTGGGATTTTCTTACCTGGATGATTGAGCATGCATCAAGACATTTTGTAAACCCTTCGTTTGAATTTCTTGGTCCCAGACTGTCTCACCTCAAAGGAAGAGGTACCTGATATTCTGTCTTCTGGCTCTTTGGGGTAGTAAGAAAGTTTGAGAAAGAGCTAGGCTTTTAGGAGTTATGTTGAACACCTTCTTTTAAACAGTCATCCTCCACCAATGTTGTCCTATTGCTTTTTTCAAAGGGAAAAATATATATTGCCTACTTTTTGTACTAGTATTGTGTTTGTGTCCCCCATTGGGGATGAAAGTAACTATAATTAAAGTTTGTTAGAAACTTAATTTCCCTGACTTTTAATTCAGATCTTTATGCATTCATGTTCATTCATTCATTCATATCTGCAACAAATGATTTTTTTTCACTAAAACATGTTTTAAGTGCAAGCGTAAAGATGACTAAGTTTGAAACCAGCATTTATAGTTTTGAATGGTAAACCTGAGATTTATCTCCTGTTTTTAGGACGTAAACCTCAGTTCGTGTTTTCAGTTGCAGGGAAAAGGGATTCTTATTCTGATCACAACCTTTGTGGTGCATCATGACAGAGACAAACACCACATAACCATTCAGCCCCAAAAACTGTGCCATTCCTCCAAGTAAGAACTGGAGCAATCCTATTCAACTTGTGAGAGTACTGTCTGGCTATAACAGATTTATGCCCTTTTAAACTAATTAGTATTCTGTGGCGTTGTAGCACAAGAGTTGCAGACAATAATTCTTGCATGGTGGTATGGGTTGTACTGATTCTCTAGTGGAAGGAAAGACTGTGCTATATGGTATTACATATGTTTATGGAGATTAGGAACAGCACTGGTAAAAGTGGAACTTTCTAAAGTCTGTCAATGTGATCTTGAAGACTTTAAACTGCTTTGGACAGTTGTAAAGCATTTCACTGCAAACAGAAATCTAAGTTATACTTAAACATGTCATCCCCCCTTAAGAGGTTTAAGAAGTAGCACACGGTCAGTATTTATTGTATTTATTGCTCATCTATTCACATGGTGGATCTTAGCCCCTCCCACCTGCTGCTGATGCTCAGTTAACACAAGCACATGGCCACAGGATAGGATAAGCTACCTGTGCCTGCCACAGAAATGGGAAGAGCGCTACTGAACGTCTGTTTGCTCCTCTTCATCATTTTCAAAGGTAAAATCTGTTGCTGATTTATCTAGTGAGTATAACTACTATTTTTAAGGCCTGTTTTAATTTTAGCTGTTTGTACTGTTGCAGATATTTCTTAAATAGCTGAAAGGCACTTTACAAGTGGTCTGAGAAAGCTGATGATAACAAATTTAATCTGTTTATCCAAACTTAAACTGTGGTTGAGAAGTTTAGGATCATCCCTAAAATGGAATGTTTTCAATAAAACTGTCCAGTGACACAGTTTGAACTATTGATTTTTACATTAAAATGTTTTCTTTCAAACTTTGCTTTTGTCAAATAATCATAAATTTGCACCATTCACAACCTTTTGAATTCTAGCTGTCACTTTTTTCAAAGTAATGTGGAGACATTTCATTCCATTCCATGCCTCCCAGGGCCAGATTTGGTCTGATATGTTTGGGTGAGACAAAGATCAGCGCTAATAGGCATAATAAACAAACTGACTTACTCTGAAGAACACTAATGTGTTCTAATCCATATGTAGGAGCTATATGATGATTACACAGAGGCTGAAGAACAGCAGTCACTGCAGGAATCAACATCTGCACATTTATTCTCTGTAAGAGCAGCACAGATAAAGACGCTCTCCAAACCCCCAGAACAAAAGCTGTGCCGTTAATCAAAGCCATCGCAGCTGCAGCAAAATCAGAATGAACTCATGACTTCATTTATATTCTCACACCCTAGTTTACATGTAAATATAATCTCTTTGTTGCTTTAGCAGTGGTTTTCCACCAGAGGCCATGTGAAGCCAGGCTTCCTTAGCTGCCATTTTAATCAAAGCAATTTAATAGTTCTGATTATTCTTCTCTGCTGCTGCTGCTGTTATGGCTTTCTGATTTCTTAGAGGACTTGACTGTAAAGTACGATGACTGAAACAATGCCCCTCTAAATGTCAAGCCAGGTTGAGTTGGCTTCCCTTGATTGAAAAAAGAAAAGATTGAATAATTTTTTTAACTGCAACTACAGTGGCAACTTAAAAGTAGCTCTGATAGGAGGCCAACACCAAAACTCAAGCTTCGTGTGGAGAAAAAATTTTTTTTGGACTATTAGTGTGGAAAATAATATGTGCTAGAATGGTGGCTAGCTGGCGGCACTAAATTTAAGTGTCTGTTTCTTATCCATTACTTCTTTTTGACAAGAAAGCCTTTTTAAAGTAAAATTTAAAAACTTTTTGAGAGCACATTTCTGTCCCTGAAATCAAAAATCAAGATGGACCTGTTCAACTGCTTGTTGTCAGCCAATCACATGGCAGCAACTCAATGTATTTAGGCATGTAGACATGGTCGAGACAACCAGGTAAAGTTCAAACTGAGTATCAGAATTGGGAGAAAGGTGATTTAACTGACTTTGAACATGGAATAGTTATTGGTGCCTGACCTTGGCATAAATAACATGAAAGCGTGGATCCATCCTACCTTGTATCAACAATTCAGAGTGCTGGTGGTGATTTAATGTTGCGGATTTCCTTGGCACACTTTAGGACCCTTAGTGCTAATTGAGCATCATTTAAATGCCACAGCCTACCTGATTGTTGATGCTGATCGTGTCTATCCCTTTATGACCACAGTGTAGCCATCTTCTGATTGCATCATCATGTGCAGCCAACAAACCTGCAGCAACTGTGCGATGCTTTCATGTCAATATAATCTCTGAGGACTGTTTCCAGCACCTTGTTGAAACTATGCCACCAAGAATTAAGGTAGTTCTGAAGACAAAAGAGGGTCCAATCAGGTACTAGCAAGGTGTAATGAAAAAAGACATTGACACCTGATATTTAATAATATTTGTTGTCTGTTACAGTTGCTGACACTTGAGTAACATCAGCTGTTTTTACACATGAACTCCAGACAATGGTGCAAATATCACATGTGATGTTGTCCCAAATTCTTTCTTACATGTAGCACATAGACAGTTTACTGAATCATGATGTGATTAAGTGGATGTGGGTTTTACCCTGTAAACAGAGAAAATAGGTCTGCAGGTGTCATTTCCTCAATAAAACACCAGATCTTTGCCCTAGATGAAATAAAGCAGGTGCAGTTATAATTTCTGTATTACATCAGAACTATGAAAACTACTAAGTCTGTTAAAGAAGGTTTTACAGCAATGTTTAGCATGAACTACAATACTACTCTTTTCAGCTTTAAGGATCAATTAGCCAGTGAATTATCAAGAAATAAGGGCTTAATTTAAAAACAAAAGGCATACTTCATGTTGTCGGCATAGTTATAGACTAAAATTAATTGACAGCTCTAAAGGATTATATTCAAATAGCTAGTTTCACATTCACATTTTATATGCAGTAATGTGTAAACTTCCCTGCTTGGTCGGTCAGACTTGTTCTCACATTATCATCAAGCAGACCCACAGGACTTTTAAGTCACTGGACATGCATTCCACACAGACTCAGTGTTCCCAACAAAAACAGTGTTGCAGAGCTAAACAGATCATCAGTGATTAAGCTGTGTGCAAATTAAACTCCACTCTAGGATTTATCAACCTTAAAAAAACATGTGTGGAGGACTTGTTGATGGGACAGAGACTCTGTAACCTAGCCAAAATATCCAGTGACTCAAAAACTTGGCCACCGTGAAAGAGAAAATGATCTTCCTATAGGGTGAGTGAAATGCATACTCCTTTACTCATTTAGTTGTTTTACTGTTGACTAAACTGCTCTTGAATTTATGTGGTTAAATTGCATATTGAGCCATGCTTGGCTGGATTTAGCTGCATGTGTCAGTCCACTGAAATAATAGTTTTAATGCAATTGTTGACACAGAGAAAATGAGCACAGCAGCTGCAGGTTGCCTGGATAGAATGTGGTTGTCTACAGTCTCTGTGGGCTTGGTACTGACTGTTGATCTGTTATGTTAGCTAGTTTTAGACAATAAGGAAGCATGGACAGTTTTTTGTATATCAGGCAAGTAAAATGAAATTTTTAACTCACATTTAATACATATAATTTTTGGGTACTTAATGATGTGAACGTGAAACCTTAAACAAGCTCTAATTGTGTTAGGAATGAATATTTCTTTTGTAGTCACTATGAGAGAAAGTGTACTCTGTGTGTAGGTACATGCCAGCATCGGTTACATAGCATAATCTGAAAATCCTTTATCTGTATGATGCAGTTTTGTGTAAAATGTAAACCAGTAGTTTATAGTCATTGTCTCACTTGGTGACCTCATAAATTTACCCCACACCAGGCTCTTCACAGGAAAAATAAAAGACTTTAGGTAAGGAACTTATTTCCATTTTGTTAGGCCTCTTTTTCAGTAGAAGTACACAAGAACATAATTTACAAGTCAACACCATAAAGTATATCCAAGGGAAAATTTTACACATGAGCACAGTGATCTCTCTCAGAGGATCTCTCTCAGCACACTGCAGACATTTAAAATAGATGAAAATGAGAGAAAATCTCAGATAGACATTAACATGTGTCAGTACTGCTCTGTCATTATAAACAACTTAACTGAGGAGGGAGGGAGAGCATCACAATACATCTTCCATCCATCCATTTTCACGGGGGGGTGCTGGAGCCTATCCCAGCTGCCATAGGGCAAGAAGCAGGGTACACCTTGGTTAGGTTGCCAGTCTGTTGCAGGGCTTACACAGAGAAATAGACAACCATTCACACTCACATTCACACCTACGGGCAATTTAGAATCACTAATTAACCTAACCCTACTAACTGCATGTTTTTGGACTGTGGAAGGAAGCCGGAGTACCCGGAGAACTCACACAGACACAGGTAGAACAAAAAACTCCACACAGCACTGCCCCGCCCAGATGGCGGATTTGATCCCAGGACCTTTTTGCTGTGAGGGAACAGTGCTAATCACTGCACACCTTAACAGCACAAAAGCAGCTACAACAGCAATTACACATAAATTTTGACTCAATAAAAATACCATAAAGAAAACAATCAGTCATCTATTTATTTATTCATGTATTTTTTATTTGTCTGTTGTCCTCCACAGAGCTGTCTGCCTTAAAGATTCAAAACAAGCTGCTGGGTAAATGTCTGCAGGTGGCGGAAGGAACTAAAGGAGGTCGAGTGTCACTGGGCGATTGCAGCCCATACTCACTTTTACAGGAATGGTGTTGGCACCAGGAGAGCCAGGCTCTCAGCAGCCACCACACTGGAGAGTGTCTGACCGCACCTAGAGAGCAATATGAAGGTGTTCATCTGCAGCCCTGCGTGTTGAAAACTGGAAGTGGCAAGGATGGTGATGGAATGGCAGCAGTGGATATAGGAAGACAGGCAGGAAGCCAAGCATGGACATGCTCCAGGAAAGGCCACCTCACCGTGGTAGGGACGGGACTGTGCCTTACTGCTACACAAGAATCTACTTTGGTCTTCCTTTCAAGACGACATAAGCAGGTAACAATAGTTTAGATGGGGAACAGAAGTTCTCCATGTACCATAATAGCATCTTAATTCAGTTATTTTAAATGTATTTAAAAACTAGGATTTTAAAAAAAACAGGAAGGCAAAAAATGAATGTTCTTTTGGCTCTGGTTCTTTACAAGCAGGGCAACAAGTGGAGAACATTTGACAGCCAGACACTATGCAATGGGAAAACCAGCCAACATAAAAATATCAATCCTCACCTACATCTGGGGGAATCATTGGAACCAGAGATTTTTTCCAGTTATATCTCTGATCTACACAGACAGGATGAAACAAGTAAGGGCCTAAGAATATCTTACTCTTAGTTTACTCAGTGTTGTCTGCATGTATGTAACCATTTTTAATTGATAAAAGTTTTTGATTGAACCACCCCTGTCATTCATTGCGATAAGTTGATTAGTTACCATAGGAAAGCACTTTAATGAGCAATTAAATCTGATCCGCTACTGCCAGATATTACTTTTAAATGAATTTATTTTTCATGTGCTGCAGCCTGGTGTTTCTTCTAGTGATGGCATTGAGATACTTGCTCAGTTATAAGAATATAATGACATCCCATGCCCACTTACACCTTCAACACATCCCTGTGATGTATTCATGGTGCAGATATAGGAGCGAGCATAAAAGGAGTAGTGCTTTTTAAGTGGCAGGTAACTTCAAATACAACTTTTTAAACAGCTAAACAAAGATCAGCAAACACACAAACTGTTTCTGTGCAGTTTGTCATAAAATATGTCTGCAAGCCAATGTGAAAAAAATTGTTAATGTGCAACACAGAGATGGAGAACGACGTAAGAAAGAGAGGGCAGGAGAGGAAGATGAGGCCTCAAAGGTCTGTTCAGCAAGTATATCTTGCTGATATCTTGTTGAATTCAGTTGCTAAATCCACAAAGACCAGTGAATATTGGAGTAGCAGCACACATCAGCTGAACACAGTCTGTACGCAAATAAAACTCTACTGGAACTCACAAAACAAGTTAGTATGTGACTTATTTTTGAGTAATTATTTTCCCCAAGTTGCACTGCCTCTCCTAATCTTAGGGTTCCCAAACCTGCCAGATCCCACTTTAACCCCTAGCTTCAACACAATTATTTTTTTTAAACTTTTCCAGCTGAGTTATAATATGCACTGATCTTACATAATAATAATAATAAAAAAATATTATTTTTTTTCTTCTTCTTTTTTATATATAGATTTGACTCCTTATTTTAGCACCAGATCCCCTGCAGATCCTATGATTTTTTTCCATGTGGACAGTGGTAAGTTTGGCACAACAAAAAGTAAAAGAATAAATGTCCAGTTTTATTTATGGAAATATTTGAGTTATTTATGCTGTTTGTTGACTAATATAGAAAACCATATTTACTGTGCCACCACTAGATGGAGAGAGATGTAAGTGTTTTGACAAAAATTAAAGGAATGCATTTGCAACAGTTACTGCTCAGCAAGGGGTAAATATGGGCTGCATAAAATGAATGATACATTTTTTGGTTTGTATATATACCTTACAATATAAAGCACGTTGAGGCGACTGTTGTTGTGATTTGGCCCTATATAAATAAAAAAAAAAAATTTAATTAAATTGAATATGCGTGTACATGTGTATAGGGATGTCCTGGAAGATGGCTATGGTGGCACTGAGTTTTTTGTCTCTGGTCATGGGGACTGTGATTTTTATCCTCGGCATTTACGCTGATAGGTAAGTGCCTAAAAACACATACAACACACATAATTCATACAGATTCATTATTGGAACAAGTACTTTTTTGCTTTTTAAATAATCAATATTTAAAGGTACAGTCAATAATTTTTTGAGGTTATTTAATAGGAAAAAAGGCTACTGTATTCATAAATGTACATAGAATAGTGTGTAATTACATGTTCCAACAAACTAATGCATTCTCATAAACTTATAATGAATCTATTAAAAATACATAGGAATGGGTTTGCAGTTTATGGAAGCCGCCATGTTCCCCCACCATATTTGAATACAGTGGCCAGGAAGGACATCTCCCTTCCGACTAATGTTGTTTTACGTATTTGGCCACATACGTAGTACACCAAAGGCAGAGGAGAAGAAAAGTCGCAGGGATTCGTGGGACATTTAAATTCATGCCTGCACCTTCAGACTCAAGATGTGAAGATGTGTTTTTTATCGTGGGAGAAGGGAACTCCTTCAACAAAGACGCGAAAACACAAAGGAAAGAGACAGCACGACCAGTATCTTAATATAATATCTTTCTTCTCACCTCAAGCCTCAACTCTTGAACTGAAGTCAGGGCTCTAACACACGAAAATGTGCATAAACATGCTTATTTATTCCCGATATTGTCACAATAACTTATTGTCAGCAGATTAGACATGTGACCGTCCCATCTCTGGATAGCTGACAATGAGCCAGCTAAACAACAACAGCAGCTTGTTATAAGCTAACATTATGCCAGTTAATGTTGAGTGTTCTAAAAATCACACTTTTACTCTGATAAACATTTTTATTACGTTCTTACATCATATAAGAGTTTATTCACTAAGTGTCCGAGTCCAGCAATGTTACATCCATTTCAAAGACAGTTTTACTAACGCCAATGAACAGCAGCTAACAGAGGCTAACAGTAGTGCTTACCAACAGTTCAGCATATCCTCAACAACTCATCAGAAGTGAGCTTCTTTGACTGATTGACCCTCATCGGACTCCTTAACAAAGTTTTACAGCCTCTTCCTTATGTGTATGTGAGAGAGAATGGGAAATAGGTGCAGTGATTTATTGAAGTGGAAACAATTAAATGTGGCGTTAATTAATTAAAATTAGAAATAATTAATTAGATGTATAAATAATTAATTAAAATAAAATCATTTTATTTAAAAAATTTTATACATTATTTATGTATATCCAATTTTAATTAATTAATGGCACATTTAATTAATTATTTAGTGATTATTTAATTAATTCATTTTGGCAATCGTGGCCCTCTGTATTAGGCAAGCTTTCTTGTCATTTTTTAAGTAGTCTTCAGGAATAGTTCTCCAGGCTTCTTGAAAGACATTCAAAGCGCTTCTTTGGATGTTGGCTGCTTTTTTTCCTTTCTCTAAGATGATCCCACAGGTCTGGGCTCTTGCAAGGCCACTCCATGACTGATGATGTTCTGTTGTGTGTTTTTCTTTCCAGGTATGCTTTTACTGCATTGGCAGAGTGTTTGGGTCATTGTCATGTTAAAAAATGAAGCCATTGTCTACCAGACACTTTCCAGATGGTATTGCATGGTGGATCCAAATTCAATTCAATTCAATTCATTTTTATTTATATAGTGCCAAATCACAACAACAGTCGCCTCAAGGTGCTTTAACAGAAAAACCCCAACAATCAGACAATCCCTTATGAGCAAGCACTTGGTGACAGTGGGAAGGAAAAACTCTGACAGCGCTTTTCTGCATTCATAATTCCATCAATTTTTACAAGATCCCCAACACCCCTGATTGAAATGCAGCCCCAAATCATGACAGAGCCTCCACCGTGTTTTACAGATGGCTGTAGACACTTACTGTTGTACCTGTCTCTTCACCTCCTCCGTACATGTTGATGATGATTTCCCTGTTTCCCTTCCTTAAGAATGGAAACGGGTCTCCACTGAGACCACTTCTGATAAGATATTGACGAACAGTAGCTGGCTCAACTGCAGGGCCAGATCTGGATTTTTTTTTTTTTTTCCTTTTTCATACATTGAACTAAAGAAATGGGAACAAATTATATGTTGCTAGTAACAAAGTGCCTAAGGATACAATTTAAAATTGGCTTTTTGCTAAGTTGTCTGTTATGTGTAGACACAAGCCTGGCTCCTTTCTTGAGTTTTTTTATGCTTAAATAATTCATATGAGTGTTAAGTCGCTTAAAAACAAAAACAAATCTTGAAAATCTAAGAACACACTAAAAAGGATAAGTAGCAGCCAGGTTCTGCTAATCAAATGCACTTGATTCGTTATCAAGTATGACCACCTCTATAAAAGCAGAAATTTTGTCAGTTTCGTGGAGCATTCAGCTCTGTGTCAACACAATGCCAAAGAAGACATTCCAGCAAATTCACCCCAATGTCAGACCATGCAATGCTCAGAGAAATTGCAAAAAAAAAAAAAACCCAAAAAACCCTTCTTTTCTCTAAAAAGAACACTGCAGCACAGCTTAGGTTTGCAGAAAGACTGCTGGAACAATGTCCTTTGGACAGATGAGATCAAAGTGGAGATGTTTGGCCATAATGCACAACACTATGTTTGGAGAAAACCAAACACAGCATATCAGCACAAACACCTCATACTAACTGCCAAGTATGGCAGGGTGATGATTTGGGTTTGTTTTGCAGCTGGGCACCTTGCAGTCATTGAGTGAACTTAGCTGAAATTAGGTCATGCAACAGGACAATGATCTGAAACACAGCAGCAAATCTACAACAGAATGGCTGAAAAAGAAAAAAATTATGGTGGCTAACACAAAGTCCAGACCTCAGCCCGACTGAAATGCTGTAACGGGACCTTAGAAAAGTTTTGCATAAACAAATGCCCGCAAACCTCAATGAACTGAAGCAATGTCATAAAGACGAGTGGGCCAAAATTCCTCCAGAATGAGGGAGAAACTGAAAGTCATAGAGAAAACATCAAGTCATTGCTGCCAAAGGTGGTTCTACAAGCTATTGGATCATGGGGTATACTTAGTTTTTCACAGGATAGATCTACAGAGATATATCTTTAGGGGAGTTTATTGTAATGAGAAAAAAATAAAAGGAAATAACATTTGTGATGCTTCCAGAACAGAAAAAAAGATTAATATGATTTCTTGTGTTAAATGTTTGAGGGAATGCTTGTTAGATGATAGTGGCTTAAGGCTTCAATTGGGTAAATACTTGGTAAAGTAATATGTGTTTTCTAAGTCCTAAACTTTAGGACAATTAGATGTCCCAGCCCAGTCCCAGTTTCATGATGTTGCCCTCTTCCTTTAACATAGATATCCATTTGCCTAATGTCTACAGGTATTTTTATAGTGTCATGTGCCATTTAACTTTGTTCTTAACTTATCAAAGCACAAGTTGGCTCATGAAACTCATACTTTACTTTACATACTTTTGGGGATTTACAGACTATTTCAGGAATTTTTAAATACAGCTGAATTGCAACTGTTTTTTTCCAAGAAACTATTTCAGGCTATAAAGTTGTTTTCACATAATATGGTTTGAGCTTATACCATGTAGATTAATTAATACACTATATTGCCAAAAGTATTCACTCACCCATCCAAATCACTGAATTCAGGTGTAACATACTCCTCAACCTTGTGTAAGAAGAACTCTTCCCAGAAGAGTTCAAACTGTTACAGCTGCAAAGGGTGGGCCGAAATCATATTAAACCCTATGGATTAAGAATGGGATGTCACTCAAGTTCCTACGTGTGTGAAGGCAGATGAGTGAAAACCTTTGACAATATAGTGTAGGTTTCATTTTATTTCTATTCAAAACTTGTCTTAGTTTAATGTAAACTGGTAATGGCCCAAATTTTGTTATTTTTGTACTTTTTCTATTTACTTCATTTTGAACCTGATGTTAAATAACTGGAAGCTTTTAAGAGTGTTTTCATACAGCTTTGGACATAAGTTGACAAAGCAATCTAATTAACTGCTGCTTTTTATTGAGCTTTGGACTGTTTCACACAATATTCATCAAGAGATACCTTTGCTTAGTTTTCATGAACTTCTCAGCACTTCTGGGACTCACTGTACTAAAATGTACTAAAATGTTCATTGTACAACTCCAATTCAGAAAAACCTGGGTGCTGTGTGAAATGTAAATAAAAACAGATTTTGCAATTACTCGCAAATCTCATAAACCCATATTTTTTCACAATACAACACTGAAAACATATCAAATGTTTAATCTGAGAACATTTACCATTTTAGGAAAAATATTAGCTCATTTTGAAATTGATGGCAGCAACATGTGTCAAAAAAGTTGGGACGGGGACATGTTCACCTCTGTGTAACATCCCCTCTTCTTTTAACAACAGTGTGTAAATGTCTGGGAACTGAGGAGCCAAGTGCTGCTGGACTTTTGTGAGAGGAATGTTGTCCCAATTTTGTCGGATATAGGATTCTTGCTGCAGTCCTGGGTCTTCTTTGTCATATTTTTTTTTCATGAGGCACCAAATCTTTTCAATTGGTTAAATGTTTGGACTGCAGGTGGGCCTGTTCAGGACCCGAACTCGTCTACTACAAAGTCAAAGCTGCAGTATGCAGTTTAACATTGTCTTCCTGAAATGTGGAGGGCCTTCCCTGAAAAAGTACTTACTTTTCCAGCCTTTTGTTGCCCCCATCCCAACATTTTTGAGACACGCTGCTGCCATCAAATTCAAAATAAGCTCATATTTTTCATGAAATAGTTTAAACATTTGTCACATGTTTGCCACAATTATTCAAAACCAGCTTTAGAGATGATTTGTCTTTTTGCATGCATGCATGACAACCAATTTATGGTACATATGTACAGATATACATACTTCGCTGTATGAATTTTATTGCGGATACAAACACATTGTGAAAAAAGTTTGCTCTGTGAATTGAAGAGATTGATAATTGTAATTTTTCCTCATTATTGGGATTTTGAGATATCTCATAATTTAGAAAAATGGAGCAGTTTAGTTTTTATGAAAAGTTCTCAGAATTCTAGGACAATCTTATTAGTTTTGGATAACTTTGGAAACATGTCTGTGAACAGAATCAAGCTTGTAGGGATGCATTTATCACATATATAGTAAGTTTATGATGATGGTAATAGTTTCAGAAAACATGGTATTTCCTTGTGGCACAAAACTTCCCAGCAGGAGGAGTCTTTTTACAAGACAAAACCAAAGGCTATTTAAATGTGTTTTTGGGGAGAGACCTGGCTGTTGCTGAGCGGGTTGTTTTGATTGCTCCTTTTTTGACGATGAGCAAATCTGTGTGTAAACTAAACACTGCCAGGGGTAAAGAATGTGACAAGAGAACAAAGAAACACTGAACTATATGTAAAACTTCTGTTTTGTTAAAAATGCATTTATAACCAGTTTCCTATGTACTTTAAATGCACAAATATATCTTTTTCTTTCATCAGAGAAAGTAAGTCCTGCAGCTGACACTGTCTCCTGCACTGGCAGTGTTTATCCTAATGACAGGGCACAAAGTTTACTGAACAGAATACAGCAATCTCAGAATGACATGGCAACCCCCCATTCCAAACCACATCCACATGCCAGATTAAATAGTGAAGGTTATATTTTTTTTTCTTTTTTGGTAGAAATTTCAACAATTTAGCTTCTACAACTTACAGCTTCTCATATTTGTATTTATTCGGCCTTGAATCCAACCTGGGCCTGTATTATGAAGCAAGTTCAACAAACCCAAGATTTTCTTTATCTTTATCTTTTCAAGATAATAACTGGACCAAGCAGTAAGACACAAGGACAAAGGTGAAAAAAATATTTTATAACTTTAATTGAATGAAAAATGATTAACAGTATCAATAAAATCCCAAACTGTATAAAGAAATATAAAGTAACAACTAAATAGGGCCCAACTCGCACCCACAGTCATCAGGCTTTACAATTCTCATATAAATAGCAGATGAGCTGTCAGACAAATGAATTTCCCTCTGGGATCAATAAAGTTATTCGTATTCGTATTCGTATTCGTAACTCAAAATGAGGTCAACTAAACAAAATTCCAACGAAGGCTAACTTAACACAACTGACCTGTTCACCAATTGACACACAACGGACTATATAGACATAGGCTAGCAACTGCCTTAAATAAAGATATCAAAGCAAGATTATGTGCCATCTTATTCAAATGTTGTTAAATGTGTGAAAAATAACAAGCTAAACTAATAAAGAAAAATAATAACACTGAAGGATGGCTGATGGAGCCGCCACAATAACCATAGTCCCACTAATATGTGCCAATGGTGGAGCCAAATCATTTTTAATATTTATATTGTAGTGGCACAGAAACTGATTTCTCATTTTTTTTGTTTTGCTTTCTTGTAGCAAATCGTCATTAGCCAAAGATTTTACTTTTTTTCCTCTTCACTTTTATAATTTGCTTATGCTGGCAAGACTGCCATGTACAACTGCACCATGAATACCGGGGCTCCACTCCGTGCCACGTCACAGGTAAATCTAACCAAGTTTTTCTAATATTATCACATCCATCTAAAAGGGAATGCCACTAGATAACCAATCACAAGCACTGACAGGTATAAAACCCCAAATTTCTTGCATGAATTAAAAAAAAACTATAATCTTGAAGAATGAATAAAAATGCTTGTCAGGGAAAGCCAAGATGTACACTCTCATCTTCCTAAGAGACCTTCTCATGGTGTGGGATGGGATCTTTTAATGGTGATGCCAGTTACCAACTTGGTTGATTTGTCAGTAGGCAGTGCTTTTATATGCATTGGTTCTTTATCTTGAACATAACCTGCTCTGGAGCATTTTAGATATGCAGCATAAGACACGACTCCTATGAGAAGCAAAAAAGCAAGGGACAAGTGTACCCTGCCCGGGATAGGGTTACTGGGGCCCCACCATGGAGCCAGTCCTGGGGAGGGATCTCCAGGGAGAGCGTCTGGTGGCTGGACCTTATCCCATGGGACCCAGCTGGGCACAGCCCGAAAAGATGACATGGGCCCGTCCTTCTGTAGGCCCACCACCCACAGGAGGTGCCGCAGGGGTCGGGTACAATGTGTGTCGGGCGGTGATCAGGAGCAGAGGCCCTGGAGCAGTCAGGAGCGGAGGCCCTCCAGTCTAGTGGAGAGGAGCTGTACTCTGTTCCAGTCTGGCGTTGCCCTCAGTGAGAGGTGGTGGGCAGGGGTGGGTATTCTTGTATCTCGTCAGCTTGCTGCCTGTAAGTTGGGGAACGGATCCTGACTGTCTGCGCTTATGCGCTGAACAACAGTTCAGAGTACCCAGCCTTTTTAGAGTCACTGGGTGGGGTGCTTGAGGGTGCTCCATCTGGTAACTTTGTCGTCCTACTGGGAGTCTTCAATGCTCATGTGGGCAATGACAGTGAGACCTGGAGGGGCATGATTGGGAGGAATGGCCTGCCTGATCTGAACCTGAATGTTGTTCTGTTATTGGACTTCTGTGCAAATCACAGTTTGCCCATAATGAACACCATGTTCGAACATAAGGATGTCCTCAAGTGCACATGGCACCAGGACACCCTAGGTTGCAGGTCGATAATCGATTTTGTAATTGTATCATCAGATCTGCGGTCGTATGTTCTGGACACTTGGGTGAAGAGAGGAGCTGAGCTGTCAAATGATCACCACCTGGTGGTGAGCTGGATCAGGTGGCAGGGGAGGATGCTGGACAGACCTGGCACACCTAAGCAAATAATGAGGGTGCGCTGGGGACACCTAGGTCCGTGAGATCTTCAACTCCCACCTCCGGCAGAACTTTGACAGCATTCTGAGGGAGGCTTGGGACATTGATGGACCATGTTGTGCACCTCCATTGCTGAGGCTGCTTCAAGGAGCTGTGGCCGCAAGGTGGTTGGTGCCTGTTGTGGCGGTAATCCCCAAACTAGATGGTGGACACCGGAGGTGAAGGGAGCCATCAAGCCTGTGGGACTTCGGAGGCAGCTGATGGGTACCAGCAGGGCAAGCGGAACACGGCTTGGGTGGTAGCTAAAGCAAAAACTCAGGTGTGGGAGGAGTTCGGTGAGGTCATGGAAAAAGACTTTCGAACTGCCTCAAAGTGATTCTGGAAAAGCGTCAGGCAACTCAGGAGGGGAAAGCGGTGCTCTACTCACACAGTGTATAGTGGGGGTTGGATGTTGCTGACCTCAACTGAGGATATAGTCGGGCGGTGGAAGGAATACTTTGAGAACCTCCTTAATCCCACTGACATGTCTTCTGTAGAGGAAGCAAAGTCTGGGGACGAGGAGGATGACTCACCCATCACTACAGGCGAGGTCACTGAGGTAGTTAAACAACTCCTTGGTGGCCGGGCCCCTGGGTGGATGAGGTTTGCCCTGAGTTCCTAAAGGCTCTGGATGTTGTAGGGCCTTCCTGGTTGACATACCTCTGCAACATTGGGGTGATGCCTCCTGATTGGCAGACTGGGGTGGTGTTCCCCATCTTTAAGAAGGGGGACCAGAGGGTGTGCTCCAATTACAGGGGGATCACACATCAGCCTCCCTGGGAAGGTCTATGCCAGAGTGATAGAAAAGGGAGGTTGCCCGTGAGTCGAACCTCGGATACAGGAGGAACAATGCGGTTGGTCGTCCTGGTCGCGGAACACTAGATCAGCTCTTTCTCCTCTCAAGGATATTTGAGAGTGCGTGGGAGCTTGTCCAACCAGTCTACATGTGTTTTATGGTCTTGGAGAAGGCATTCGACTGCGTCTCTCGGAGTATCCTGTGGGAGGTGTTCTGGGAGTATGGGGTGTCTGGCCCATTGCTATGAGTCATTCGGTCCCTATACAACCATTGCAAGAGCTTGGTCCGCATTGACAGCGATAAGTCACACTTGTTCCTGGTGGGTGTTGGAATCTGCCAGGCCTGCCCTTTGTCACCAATTCTGTTCATAGTTTTTATGAACAGAATTTCTAGGTGGAGCCAGGTGGCAGAAGGCTTCCACTTTGGTGGCCTCAAAATCATATCTCTGCTTTTCGCAGATGATGTGGTTCTGTTGGGTTCATCAGGTGGTGGCTTCCCGCTCGCACTGGAGCAGTTCATATCCGAGTGTGAAGTGGTGGGAATGAGAATCAGCACTTCCAATTCTGAGGCCATGGTCCTCAGACGGAAAAGGGTGGAGTGCCACCTCCGGGTCAGGGACAAGTTGCTGCCCCAAGTGGAGGAGTTTAAGTATCTCGGGGTCTTGTTCACGAGTGAGGGGACAGGGAAGCGGGAGATCAACAGACGAATTGGGGCTGCGGCTGCAGTGATGCCAGGGCTATACCGGTCCTCTGGACGGTGCGGTGATTAAAATGACTTTTTAATGCAATTTTCAATATGGAAAAGTCCCATCCAAAAAGTCTGTGTTCCATTTTTTTGTGAGTGAACATCTAGTATTTTATTTGTGTTACTTAACAATAGGTAGCAAGTATATGAGGCTGTGTAATGCAGCCTTGCACTACTAATGCGCCTTTGTAAACAAGCTAAATGTCAATTCTTCTGGCTCCAAGGAAAGAAGAAAAGCTAAAATGACAACAGTGAGTACACAAACCAGTGACTAATGTTTTGGTGGCTATATTCACTTTTTATTATACAGTTTATATTCACCGTAGAGCCCTCAGAGTTTTAGTTAATGCTTACCTTTTATTTTCCTTTTGTTATAAAGTTAGAACAAACTGACACATTTCTACTCTACTTAAGCACATTGGACTTGAAATAAAAGCATGTGAGAAGATAATAATGATTTTCAAAAGTCTTCACATTGACTGATTGCCAGTGTGTCACAGGCTAAACTGCATGAACTGCATGTGCACATTCATGTCTTTTTATTGATGGTAGTTGGGAGTGACGTGTATGAATAAGGGACATGTGAGAGTTACTCAGCACTCTCAGTACCTGGTGGATTACATATCCAGTTTCATAATCCCATTATTACATAATTCTTTTTTTTTGTTTTGTTTTAGTTGCACTGACGCAAATCTGTGCTCCAAACTTATACAGTTGAATACTGGTTGAAAAAACAGAATACCATCAAAAGGGTGGCAATTTTTAATACATTTAAAAAATTAAAGACTTTAAAAATACAATTACACTCAGAGGAATAGACTTACTTAAATCCTTAAAATTACGTTATTTAATGCTTTTGACAACATGCTTACATCTAATTCTAAATATTTCTGCTCTCTATTTTGGTTTAGGACATTTAGGGGACCTGACTTCGGATAAACGATGGATTGATGGATGGATGGATGAATGAATGGAACTTGAGAGGAGAAAGATTGAAGAGAAGTTTTTTTGAGTCCTTCTCATCTCATATTGATTATATCACATGAGACAGTTAAGAAATGAAACAGAATTCATGACACTACTTTGCCCTTCACTGCATATTTCAAAAATGTAGATTGTATAAATACTAATGAGCCATTAGACTATGAAGTGGTCTGGGCAGCATTTTAACATTTGGTCCTATGATGAAAGGGAGGAGAAGACTAGAGGAAGGAACAGAAGCAGTTATAAACAGATGTGCTCTAAAGACTCTAAAGAAGATTTATGAGCATCCTCTATTTCCTTTTCCACCATGCCAATGTTTTGATTTAATTTACATAGAAACAATAGCAGTTTTGTATGTGCACATGTTTTTTTTTCTATATCTCTTTTAATCAGTCTCTTTATATCATTTTTTTTAATTGAGATTCTAAAACTAATTGTTCTTATGTTAGTGAGTTTTTAATTACATATGTATTTATTTTATGTTGTTTGGACTCACAACTGTAAAAAACAAACTGTGGTAACTTTGGTCAGGTATAATAATGAATACAGAATTTAAAAGTATAATAATGAATACAGCATTTTTAGAGACCAAACTCTTAACTAAAAGCAGTTGAAAGAATGCATATCCATTGCAACTGCAACAAAAAATTTGACATTTTGTTTTTTGGGTTAATATACCTTCTTTGTATGATAGAACTTTAACCTGCATTTGTTGATGGCTTAGTAAACTGTATTGACAGACAGTGATTTCTGGAAATGTTCCTGAGCCCATGCAGTGATTTCCATGACAGAACCATTTTTAATTTTTAATGCAGTGCAGTCTGAGGGTTCCAAGATCACAGATTGATTTTGATTTTCAGTCTTGTCCCTTGCACACAGAGATTTCCCCAGATTTTCTGATTTGATGATATTACATACTTTGATGATATT
Source organism: Heterochromis multidens (assembly GCA_015108495.1). Classification (NCBI taxonomy): domain Eukaryota; kingdom Metazoa; phylum Chordata; class Actinopteri; order Cichliformes; family Cichlidae; genus Heterochromis; species Heterochromis multidens. The sequence goes on along the minus strand of VUQS01031713.1, from coordinate 6,120 downwards.
CAGAGTGTTCTCAATTTTACGTTGTGGAACATTATTCCGTGAATATCTGGCCATTTTTACTTCTGAGAAACTCTGCCTCTCTAAGTTGCTCTTTTTCTACCCAATCTGACCTGTTACTGACCTGTTGCCAGTTAACCTAATTAGTCGTAAAATGTCCCTCCAGCTGTTTCTATTTAGTACCATTTAATTTTCCAGTCATTATGTTGCCCCCATCCTAACTTTTTTGAGAAATGTTGTTGACATCACGTTCAAAATAAGCTAATATTTTTAATGAAATAGTAAAATATCTAATTTTAAACTTCTGATGTTTTCTATGTTTTATTGTGGGTAATATATGGGTTTATGAGATTTGTAAATTGTTGCATTCGGTTTATATTTACATTTTACATGGCTTTCCAACATTTTTGCATTTGGGGTTGTAAGTATAATAGATTTTAAACTGGCTATTGCTAATACATACACAAACTACATAAACATGCTGTGTTCACTTTGATACTCATTGTGGTTTACAGGGGAAAACAAGGCTGCACATATTTAAGATTACACTTTGAAATACTTTTACATTTTAATGTTGTTTTTTTCTGCTGACTTTCAAGTATCTGAGTTATTGCATTTTCCATAGCCTTTAAATGTTCTGTTATTGGTGATCGGGTGGAGAAATAAATCACTGTATCACAGGTTATCCCTATCCAAGGTATTGAAGTTGTTGAAGTAATCTTTGGAGCTTTAGGGGAAATAGTGTGTATCACACATGGCGTGCACATGGTACCAATTCTTCCCCAAAGTGTTTCATACTATGTATAGCAAAACAGACCATTAGTGTCCCAGTCTGTCCATGTGTGAAAACATTTTTATTATTCTGTGAAACAGGGTGAAAGTTGTTTGAACTTAATTCACGTAGTGTGCTTTCTTTCTTATTTGTTTATTTTTATTTTTTTATTTTTTTGCTTTAATGCGTACTGACAGGCATTATAATATTAGGTTAAAGAATCTGGGTGTTTGCCAACATATCTCTGATATATATATATCTTATCTGTGAAAATGTTTTATCTAGTTGGTAAATCTAGCCAGGTGCAAATGCTTTGATAAAACTCTGGCATGAGCAAGTAGTGTGGCCTAAAGGATACAATGGGGATTTTACAGGTATATTCAGTACCAAACCCTGTAATAATGAATGAATATACTTGGTATGTGAAATGCTATATTGAAAGTATTATATTATTTTAGCATGAAAACATTCTGTTTTGGGTAGAAGGATTCTTTCTTTAAACCAAGCTTTCATTGGCACTAGATGTAATGTTAGAAGCTTATGTGCTTCACCTCTGTGATTATTCTAGTTTCAATTCAATTCAATTCAATTTTATTTATATAGCGCCAAATCACAACAAAAGTCGCCTCAAGGCGCTTTATATTGTAGGGTAAAGACCCTACAATAATACACGTTTTCATGTTTTTGTTATTCTTGTAAGGTGGAGGACCTGCTGAAACAAGTAGCATTTTTATGGCTTTTGAAAGCAGGTTTTTTTATGGTCACATAGAAATGATCTTAATAGAAATAGCAGCATAAGAATAACAAGAATAATAATAAGAATAACTTTATTGATCCCAAAGGGAAATTCATATAAGCACAATGGTCTATACAGCAGAATTAATCTGTATGTGTACATACCCATGAATCATACCAAGCAAATTGCCATGCAGTTAAATAACATTTATGATTTAAGAACATAATAGTAAAAATTTGCTGGAACAAAAATGCGTATTTTAACTGGATACTCAGGCAGCAAACTCTATTTAGCAAGCCAGTTTATGATAGAAAACGTGTGTCCACAGTCATAATGTTGGTAAGTGCTGTTTGGATCACCTCTTTGAAAAAACCGCATTAGTGGTTTTTGCATGTTTTAGTCAATTAGCTGCAAATTGTCTATATCTTACATTATTGCCAACAATCTTAAAGAGCTAGTTGAATTGTTTCAGAAGAGGTCCCCTATATTAGGTCTTATTCATTCTATTATAATCATTTTCAGTTTTACTGCAGTCACTTTGCAGAAACTTGGAACTTTTATTTCAGTGGCCATGCTGATTAGCTTAGCATTAAGTGTGGAACCGGCTTGGTCTCCACCAGAGCCCTTGAATAGTAAGAGTCATGTCAGCAGGGATTCAGAATGCAGGATCATCTCGTGGTAATTGGAATGTTTTTTGGTATTTAGTAGTCAATAAATGCATTGGTCTACAATAGTTTATATACCACAGTGTATGTAGTTATGTATTTAGAAGTAAAATATTCAAGGATTGGTGTTGACAGCAAGTGTTAGCAAGCCTTACCTGCCTTCTTGACATATTTTAAGCTTGTATTAACATAGTCAGAGCATGCTGCTGTTGTTAATTTGTTCGATGTTTTAACAGTATATGCTAATTGCAGTCACAATTTAATATTTATTGTTATATCTTGATGGAATAGAATAAATAATTCAAAATAAATTGTTTTTTACCTACCAGTTTTTCTTCATTGTGATTTCAGGGATCCCAGGATAACTCAGATTGTAAGTAATCTTAATGACAAATTTATTTTAAGTTTTTCAGGTAGGACGCAATGAAACTGACAGGTGACTATCCATAGCAACTGAACAATTCAGTGCACTAGCATGAGGATACGTGTGTTTGCTTAGGAAATTGCTCACTTAATAGGTCAAACATGAAATATTCAAATTCAAAATAAATATTTTTTCCTCTTTTTGTGTGACAGAGACAGGAATTTCTCTGTCCCGAATGTGGAGAAGTCTGTTGTTAAATTAGTACACATTAACACATCTGTAGAGGACAGGTTGCATTAAAACACATTACTGTGTATCATGTTTCATCAGGCATGTTTTCAACAGGCATTATAGGATACTTGTTATCATAAAACACTTTAGTAGTATTTATGCATATAAATATGTTTGTCATTCTACAATTAAAGGACAATTTAGTCTTCAAAATTTCTTTAAAAACCCTTTATTTAACAATTTTTTATTATGTATTTAAGAAAAACAAATAATAAACCATCAAAAAATTAGATTTTTTTTTTTTAGATTTTAAGATACATTTTAGATAAGACTTATATTAATTTAAGCAACTTTCGAAATCTACCTTGCCCAACTTTTTTTTAGTGTTCATTTTCAAATCTTTGCTCAAATAGACTATTCATATAATAATTCAAACTATTACAAATGCAATAGATTAAACCCTTGAAACATTTAACAAAAAACATTTATGATTATTTTATTAAAAACTATATGATAACAGGATTAAAATTAGCATGACACCAATGCACAAGATAACAGGGTTGTGTGGATATATTACTTTTATTTGTGATATAAAATATCTACATATGTTTGTTAATAAACATTAAAGATAAATTTATATGTAACAAGGATGCAAATCAGTGCTAGCATTAGTGTTTTATCAGAAAAAGATGTTAGCTGTGGACTGTGAAAGTCAAGGATAAATGTAGTTATATATTTATATAACTACATTTATATTTATTTATAAAGGAAGACAACTTTGAAATTAATTTGTCTTCTTTTGGTAATATGGGTAACAGGGTTGCATTGTTTAGAGTGACACATTCAATATACTTAGAAAATATTTGAAAAATGCAAAATATGTCAAAGAGGGCTGATCTTTGGTCTGCCAATGTTGGGAAGTGTAATGTTTGGTTTTGGAGTGTAAAGCTTGAGCGAGGAAGTTAAGTGTCAAGATCTCACTGCAAAAAGTAATCAGGATGAGTCCTCCTGTGGTTCCTGTGCTGACAGAAAGCTAGAAGAAAGAAAAAGACAGAAAATGTTGGACACGCCTGTGTAGGCTTGGATAGGTAAGTGCATTAGGAGATGAAGTGTGTTTTTTATTACCCAGTTTAAATTATGGAAATTAATTGGTGGTTGATGGTAAACAAAGTGTGATAACTGTCATCAGTTACATAGACAATACAGTTCCTCATTTTTGCTAATTCTTCATTTAGCCTCATATGATTATTTTTTCAACATACTCCTTCTCCTCAGGGGGTGAATAAACAGCAGGTATTGTAAGGAGTGGGGAGTCAGTGGCTCATTTGTTCTTTGAGCATTTCTTCCAAACAATTTTTAAATACATTTTATGGTAAACATTTCTATGCTAACACAAAAGTGGTCATGTTGACACAATAAAATTCAGATGTTAACATTTCTCATCAAGACAGAAAAAAAGGAAAAGGTATCAACTTGTTTGTTTGGACATGAGAGCTGTATTGATGTTTAGGAGGGCCTCTACGGGGTAATCTCTTCCAAACATGCAAGGTGACCTGCTAAGGCCTGTTGCAAGTAAATGGACAAACCCACTGATTCACAGTCAGAAAACATTCTCTGCAAGAAGAGATTTCCCCTTTGTGTGATAATCCATATTTCCTCTTCAGTGAAAATTTGAGAATTTGAGCATGAGCATTCAAAGCTGGATAACAAAAAAAAAACAACCTCAGTCACATATCCTGTTGATAAATGGCAAGTATGCAAGAGTTTGTATCAAAATGTATGCTTGCCCTGGGTGAACAGGGATGATTTGGATGGAGGACTGTGGGCCAATTCTGGTCTGTGGATTCTGAAGTATGCTTGGAAAAGAAGTGTAGCCTTAAAATAGCATTTCTAAAATACTGCTGTTCACTGCATAATGATGGAGCAGGTCTTCTCTTGGTAACATAAAAGGCACTGTTAAAGAGTTGGATGAGTAAATGAAGAATTCACTGTATTTGTTCAGTTCTTGGACACTGTGGGTAATCCTAAAGATGACGAAGCACAAAAACAAAGATAGATTCTAGTAATTTTAAACTCTTACAATCATTTTACTTCTTTTATGACCTGATATAGAATTTATGTTGTATTAAAAGGTGTCCTCCTGTAATCACATTTCTGTGAGTTCCCTTGTAGATGCACAAAACTTCTAAACAGAAATGCTGCATCTTTTTAAAAATTCTTTAAAATTAATCATTCGTAGCAAAACCCCACCCTACAGGCGGTTTTTGACAAGCCTGCAGCGCTTTTTCAAAGTCTTCATTTTGTATGTAGTGGTGACTTTAACAACACTATGATCATTATAGTAAGATGTCTTAGTTATTTATATATATATATATATATATATAAATTTAGTCTGTCAGAAGAGGATTGGTTCACTCTAGTCTGTCTTAAAGTGGAACTTTGTGTGTCATTTAAAGATGAGTTTAGCTCACTATTATAGCAGGTTGTTGTACTTTTTATTATCTCATGTAGTCACAGTACAATCACCCCCAGAAATGAGAAGCACTTGTGACAAAAGGAATATCAAGAGAGTAACATGAACCACAATTATGTTATGCAACAATAAAAAGATAAAAAGCAGAACTTTATTGTATTGATACAAAAGCATTTCCCCTTTAACCTACATACAAAATTCAACCACTCACAGTCCAGTCTGGCCCTAGCAAAGGATACACAGGATATAAAAAACATTAATAGACATTAAAGAACACAGGTAATATGTTTCTGTATTTAAAATAAGACTATTTTTAACACTAATTTCAAGCATGAAAATAGACGTATATAATAGCTTTAAATAACCTTTATTTCATACATTTGGTCAAGATTTTTTCAGGGCATGAAGTGTGGATATAAAAGACAGCAGCTTTAGCTGGTTTAAGATTGTCTCCATGAAGGGAAGAATGCGGGGGGAAGATTATAGCCTCACCACAATCTGTCAACACTACATAACACAGATGACACACTTTACACTGATATCATAATGTCACTGAGTGTCGCCTACATTAAGTGAAATGTACTACAGGGTGGGCCATTTATATGGATACACCGTAATAACATGGGAATGGTTGGTGATATTAAAGTCCTGTTTGTGGCACATTAGTATATGTGAGGGGGCAAACTCCCCAAGATGGGTGGTGACCATGGTGGCCATTTAGAAGTCGGCCATCTTGGATACAACTTTTGTTTTTTCAATAGGAAGAGGGCCATGTGACACATCAAACTTATTGGTAATGTCACAAGAAAAACAATGGTGTGCTTGGTTTCAACGTAACTTTATTCTTTCATGAGTTATTTACAAGTTGCTCTTTGTTCACAG
>VUQS01031712.1:9166-25547 GCA_015108495.1 Heterochromis multidens | reverse complement strand
TGTACAGAGTCAGAGGCACCCTGAACCAAAACGGCTGCCACAGCATTCTGCAGCACCATGCAATACCCTCTGGTATGCGTCTAGTTGGTCAGGGGTTCATCCTACAGCAAGATAATGACCCAAAACATAAGTCCAAGCTATACCAGAACTACTTCAGGAAAAAAGAACAAGATGGTAAGCTTGAAAACATGGAGTGGCCAGCACAGTCTCCAGACTTAAACCCCATCGAGCTGGTTTGGGATGAACTGGACAGAAGAGTGAAAGCAAAGCAACCTAGTGCCACACATTTATGGGAACTTCTGCAACAGATATGGGAAGAACTTTCTGAAGAATATTTGATTTCTATTGTAGAAAGAAGGCCACGAGTGTGTCCAGCTGTTATATCTGCCAAAGGTGGCTACTTTGATGAGTCAAAAGTTTAGAATACATTTTGGTCTATAAATTGATTCCATGATTTCTTTTTTAACTCCAATTTCTTATTTGTACTATGCTTTCATTTCAGAGTGCAATGAGACATTAAACTGCATAATTTTCATGATGATCAATAGTGGGTTAACGACCACCTTTCAAGAGACAACCGGCAGTAGGGTTTAAATACCTGGGACTCTCCACCATTTGTTTTTAGAACTGAAGAAGCATCTTGGATGAGAGGTGAAACGTCTTCAAGAAACTTAAAGAAGTCCAGTCACCTTCTTTCAAGCTCTTTAGACTATCTTGACCTGGATGACTGAGAACCGATACAGACATAACTCCTTAATACTTGTTACCATTGTTGTCCAAGTCCCCACAGTATTTTGTGGAGGATGTATACGCCATCTGCTGTTCATTCTTAGTAATCTTAGTCTTTGGTAGAACTAACATTTGTCTCACTTGTCAACTGCCATGTAAATGTTCTTGAAGTAACACCCATGTGTTTCAAGCTGTGAACATGATACAACCATGACCTTATTCTTGAAATGGCTGAAAGGTCAGGTGGAAGGCCATGGAGGCTGTATTGGAGAGTATACATTGCTTCCATTTTGTAAAAAAAAAAAGATGTCATTACAAAGACATGTTTTACTTGGTATGTAATCTTTAGGTTGCTAAAGTATAGCCAGGCACGGTGTGGCTGTTGATATTTGAGAGTGGTTACTCTCTGTGAGTGAGTTTTAAACCTTTACTAAAAGTTTCAGAAATATTTTCTGGTGTTGCTTTGGTATATTATGTGATTTGAAGTCCTTTTTATTTTCCCATTTTAGGCCTATGACACAGTAGTGCTGTAAAAGATTTAGATGTATTATATGCCTACATAGGATAGCATTATCTATATTATTTTCTTCCTCAGTACACTTTAAAGAGTATGGAAACTAAACACAGTAGCCAGGAGAGGATGAAGCAGAGGAAAGCAGCAACAGTGGATTACCGTCTGCTAGAGTTTCGGGGAGTTTAAATCAGGGTCCAGGCTACCTGCTGCTGTCAGTCATTGGCACTGGGGGAAAGCCCACACTGGAAGAGTAAGAAAATACCATGGAAGCCAAAGATTAGGGACAAAAGGGTTAAGACTAGCTGTAGTCACTTTAAGCAGAATTATTATTTTTTTCTAAAATATAATTGTGAGTTCATATTAGAGAGGTGCACTGCAACCTAAAGTTTGCTGCCATACTTTATCAAGTGATTTCATCATAGTGAATTTGTCACTAAGGCTAGATTTAAAGTATTACTGCATTTAAGGCCTTTGCGCAATATGAAGTCATAACTTAATTCTGGGCCTGATGAGCTGGGGACAGCAGCTGTCACAATGGTTGTTGTGGAAAACAGTCTGCCGCAAGCTCAACTGCAAGCTCAGTCAACCTCTCAACCCAATCATAAGCAGATTAACTGGATTTTATTATTCACTACAACAACTGCAAATGAATGATAACTATCAAGAGAGAAGGATAGATAGATTTTTGTTTTTGTTCAGAGATCAGAGTGGTTTTTAATTCTATAAATAAGCAGAAGAATGAGGAAGCTGTGTGTGCCTTCACTGAAAATGTCACTGAAAATGTTCAACAATATCAGAGTGCAGCCTGGATTCTGTTACTGGTAATATGATGATAAGGACTTGATTTCTGATGTAGTATCTAATGAAGTCTTGGTGATAATTACCTTCACATTTAACCTGGCACATTTTGAGCTGTGGTAAGCTGAGGCAAACTTTCATTAGGTACAAATAGAGGTGCCAAGAGATTGATTTGCAGGTCTCAAATTTGCACATCCAAGAAAATCTCAAACAAATGAACAACAACAAGCAAACAAGTAGAAGTGCAATTCTTTTGCAGCGCTGTTAAGTCTTTAAGTCATGAATAATCCTATGCAGGACACCATTTCCTGAATTTTAGGCTGCCTGTGAATCTAAAGCCTGGCTCCAGAGCCACCAAAATTCACCCAAAGTCAAGTATCAATTACCTTATTAACCAAGTACAGGGCAAAAATTAATAAATTAAATAAAATAAATTAAATAAATGGCCAGAAAATGCATGGATTTTGGCAAACAAACTAAATAATAGACATTCAAGAGCCTTAGACCAGGGATGTCAAAATCATTTTCACCCCAAAAGAGCACTTCGCTCTGCTGGCTTACTTGTGGTTCCTAGGGTATTTAAAAGTAGAATGGGAGGCAGAGCCTTCAACTTTCAGGCCCCTCTTCTGTCAAACCAGCTCCCAGTTTGGATTTGGGAGACAGACAGCCTCTCTATTTTTAAGATTAGGCTTAAAACTTTCCTTTTTGATAAAGCTTATAGTTAGGGCTGGTTCAGGTGACCCTCAACTTCCTTAGTTATGCTGCAATAGGCCTAGGCTGCTGGGGGCTTCCCATGATGCACTGAGTGTTTCTCTTTCTCTCACCTCTGTTCACTCACCTTGTGTTTTTACACCTCTCTGCATTTAATGAGCTATTATTAATCTCTGGCTCTCTTCCTAAGCATGTCTTTCTCCCCTCACCCCCAACCGGTCACAGCGGATGGCTGCCCCTCCATGAGCCTGGTTCTGCCGGAGGTTTCTTCCTGTTAAAAGGGAGTTTTTCCTTCCCACTGTCACCAAGTGCTTGCTCGTGGGGGTCGTCTGATTGTTGGGGTTTTCTCTGTATTATTGTAGGGTCTTTACCTTACAATATATAGCATCTTGAGGTGACTGTTGTTTGTGATTTAGTGCGAATTGAACTGAACTTTACACTGTGGGCCACATGCAACATACTTTGATCTTAAGTAGGCCCAACCAGTGAAACTCCCCTTTCTGTCAGTGTAAAGAAGTTTAACTACACATTTAAACCCTGAGATATCTTAATATAAGAAAAATGCAATTTCAACAGTACATCTTAGGTTTTCTACGTCATAAAGAAATGCTGCTGTAGTAAATGAAAGAAATTACTGTCAGCATTACTCTTTGGGCTTGATGTGTAAGAAATAAATGTGTAAAATTACAGGAAAAGTTCTGGTAGCTCTTTCTTTTCTGTCATTTAATTGTTTATCTATTACTTCATTATTTTGGTGTAGTATGAATGGCCATGGGGGAAGTTTTCATCAGTAGTAAAAGCTCTAAAACTTATGAAAATACAATAAAAAGTCCAACATTTCTGCCCTCCTTCACATTTTCCAAAGCCATTCAGTGGGCCGGTTGGAGTCTTTACCGGGTTGATTCTGGCCCTTGGGCCTTATGTTTGACACCCTTGCCTCAGACAAGCCAAGGAATATCACAAAATTGGGAAGCATTTTTAGAGGATGGCCTAAACAAGAGTGGAAATGAGTCAAAGGAAGGGCCTACTGTAAAACTGCAGAGACCGAGGTCATACCAGAAAAGTGTATTGTCCGTTCCCAACTGGGGATATTGTAATTTCAGTTGAAACAGTTGAAATTATTCATAGTAGAAATTTCTGTCACAGTATTTTAGGGCATAATATTATAGAAATTAAAATATTTAAATGCGTGTGTTTGGGCAGTACAACACTAAAGAACACACACTCTGCAGGTGTAAAACACATTTATAGCTAGTATGAGTTGTTTACGACTTGTGTCCTTATTGTGGTCTAGCAGCCTGCAGCAGCAGCCCAGCAGAGGCCAGGCCAGTCTACTCTCCTTCCCGAACCCACCAACAGGCTATCTCCTATCTCCACAGCAAATGACAAGTCTATTTTGGAAAGGAGGCTGCGCCAAAATAGGCACGTCAGCTATTTGGCATCATGAGGCACCAGAGAAGAAAGAAAAAGTAAGTCTGCTCAACCGCCTACTGCAGGAGACTGGGGGATGTTTCACTATCCTGGATTTACAACCATTTTGAAAGATATTTGAGGTCAAAGAAGACTTTTTTCTCTCCCTGTGGAGCCTCTGAACGCTGTTGGAGAGGGACATAATCCAGAAATCTTGACGGCCTGTTGACTGTGTGGCCCACATGATTCAGCGCCCGAATTTCCTGAGCGGCTGAAGACTCAAGGTGAAGGAGCGATAATAGAACAATTAACCAATTTTCTCATAGTAACCTCTACACTGAAACTTTGCCGAAGTTAGGAATATTTTTTTTTTTTTAATAATTTGAGCTTAAATTTCAATTAAGATAACACTTCAAGATAACACTCCAGTTTTTGACCTGTGACTATTACAATGGCGGCTTTGAGTTAATTAGGTACCTACATCATCCAGCTCAAGTTTATGTTCTTTAAATGTAATTACAAGCTCCTTTGCCGATTTTTTTCAGTAATTTTTACAAGCCAGAAATCGTTCATTAAATTCCAGTGGTCATTTTTAAGAGGTTCCCTCAGCTGGTAGAAAACGGACAGTGCTAGAAATGAAGTATGCTTGTGAAGTGGGAGCTTTATCAAACAGCTGATGTCCCTTTCGCTTCTACAAATGGCAATGGACAGAGACGGAGTCTGACAGCTGAGGTTATTTTTGGGACAGGCAGTTAAAGCGGCAGAGGTGACAAAGTTGATAAATGTCACTCTTTGAAAGACACATAAGTACTCTTTCTGACCTTGTTATGGGGGAATTCATTTGCTGTGCTATTTGGCTTCTTTCCCTTCCAATAAGTCTTTGTATTGATGAATGTCTGCCGAGGCAGGACAAGGATATGTTGAGTGACACATAGCTACTGTAACTGCCAGCTATAAATATGACCCCCTAACTCTGGATTTATGCCTATTTTCATAGCATAACATATTTGTAGAGAACACATAGCAAAATGCCAGATTTTACAATGGTTTGTGTGAATTTGGCAGGGGTATGTGGAGGAATATGATCTACAGGAAGTAACATAAAATGACTGACACAAGTTTGGTGAGAGCAAAAATTTATTTATTTTTCTTGGTATATTTTAGTAGATTTTGAACCTTGTACTTCCTGATTTACTTAAACTCACAGCTGAATATTGGTGTTAAAAAAAAAGCTAATAAACTTTTACAAATGTAACGTCAGTTTTGCATTTTATTTATTTTCTTTTGTAATAAGTTACTCTATTTGTACCCCTAGGCAGATTTTGTCATCCATCCTCCATCAGTGCACACATATTCAATACAAACACAGACAATAGACAACAGATAAGCATAATACAAAATACTGAAGAAATAAATAGACTATAATAATAGAGAATTCACGCAGCATCATGTAGGATAGCAAAGCTCTGGTTTGTTCTGAGTGATGGTTTCTGGAAGAAAGTTTTTTTTTTAACTGTGTTGTTCTGCACTTTGGGACCAGAAACCTTTGTCCAGAAGGAAGAAACTGAAACTCACTATAGCAAAGGGTGCAAATTGTCAAGTAAAATCAAACCAGCTAACTGCTGTAACTGTCTGGTGTACAGGGATGCTGGCTTCAGCTGTGGCTCACCAGTCAGCCTGTTAGTGAGTTTCTGTTCTTTACAGATAAATATCCGAACCATTCAATTCAATTTTATATATAGCGCCAAATCACAACAACAGTCGCCTAAAGGCGCTTCATACTGTAAGGTAAAGGCTCTACAATAATAGAGAGAAAGCACTTTGCGACAGTGGGAAGGAAAAACATAATTTTAACGGGAAGAAACCTTTGGCAGAACTAGACTCAGGGAGGAGCAGCCATCTGCTGTGACTGGTTGGGGGTGAGGGCAGGGAGACAGGACAAAAAACATGCTGTGGAAGAGAGCCAGAGATTGGCACCATGGCACCAAGGAAAAGGATAAAACAGACCGAAAAAAAAGGCACGATAAAATAAATAGTTTTATCAAAGTGGAAATGAGAGCGCTTCCTCAGACATGACAGACGCTGGTGACCTTTTTTGCACACAGCTTCACAGGTTGCTTCAAAGTTCAGTTTAGAGTAAATAACTATTCCAAGATATTTATAAGATGTGTAATATTTGCCCCTTTTTTGATCACAGGAACAAATAATGGATCAAAACTTGTTTGGAGGAGCCCCCAGATTTCTCACTCGCCCAAAGGCATTCTCAGTGTGTGTAGGCAAGGATGCCACACTCAGCTGCACTATCGTGGGCAGCCCGACTCCACTGATAACCTGGGAAAAAGACAAACTGAAACTGACATCCGGGGACCGCTTTAAAACTGTGGAAGATGGAGATGTTTATCGCCTGACCATCTATGACTTAACTCTGGAGGACAGTGGACAGTACATGTGCAGAGCCAAGAACAGTGTTGGTGAAGCTTACGCCGCTGTAACCCTTAAAGTGGCGCTGCCAGCAGAGATGTCTCAGAAGGCCCCTGTTTTCATGGTGAAGCCTACCTCTGCACGTGTCGGTTTGGGAGGTGATGTTGTTTTCCACTGCCGGGTTGCAGCTTACCCTGAGGCCAACTTTGAATGGGAAAAGGATGGCCGCTACCTGGGGGAGACTAACCGCATCAAGATCATTTCAGACAGCGATGGCAGCACTTTAAAGATCCAAAGCCTACGAAACTTGGACAGCGGTACCTACACCTGCAGGGCCCAGAACACTGTCGGCCGTGCACAAGCTGCAGCAGCTCTCGTTGTAGAAGCTCAGGATTCTCACCACCAAGCTGCAGATAAGAGCACATCCCTCCTCTCTCACCTACAGAAGCGCAAAGAGGAGATGAAGAAAGACATCTCCATCTATCGCACTGAAGAAAGCAGCACCTCAGTTTCTTCCTCCTCCACAGCCAAAATCACGGATGCTTTCAGTTCTCTGAGCCTGGAACATGAGCTGAGGGCATCTGCACTGGCGAAGCTTCCCAAAGGTGTATTCACTCGTACCTGCACAGTGACTGAGGGGAAACATGCCAAACTCAGCTGCTTTGTGACCGGTCACCCCAAACCCCACATTATCTGGAGGAAGGATGGGATGAACATCAGCGAGGGCCGCAGACATGTCATTTATGAGGACCAAGCTGAGAACTTCGTCCTCAAAATCCTCTACTGCAAGCAGAGCGATAATGGCCTCTATACCTGCAATGCAACCAATATGGCTGGGCAGACCTACAGTGCTGTGTTGGTAACAGTCAAAGGTAAGCCTTTAAAATAGTTAAATCTTACATGCAGCTATAGCAGACCATTTTTAATGTTTTTTTTTTACCATTTTTGAGCAATCACAATTGAGAAAAACCTCTTGCAGTGAGTTTTTAGTAAAGATATATTTGTGAATGCATAATGAGTAAACTACTTAGAGCATATTCCTAGTATGTATGCAGGGAAATATTAAGGCTGGCTTTGTTTTATATTTTTGTTAATGCCAACAAATTCCAACTCATTGTCTCTTTAGGGAACTGAGATCAAAGGCCCCAAGCCCCTGAAGATACAAATCTTTAAATATAGTTCTTAATTATTAAAATGATTATAATTTTATAGTTAAAAGGGGCTGAATCCTTTTCTAAGAGAAGTAAATGGTTTATTTGATGGGGAGCATTCTGAGCTGCAGATTCATTCATTACACTGTTTATAACACTGTGATAGTGTATGTGTAATCTACTGCATTCATTGTATTTAAGTATCATGTCACCCATGCTGCAGTGTGGCTCCAAGAGCAGTGCTTTACTGGTAACTGCCATTACTCTACTAAAGCCTCATTTGAATCTCTTAAAATGTGTTTCGCTTTTAACAACAAGACTGAATTCTGGCTCATCCTCTGAAGTAAGGTGTTGTGTTGCAGCTATTTTCTGCTGGTGATGAGTAGTTCACAGTTGCTAAGATGGTCACTCACTCAGTAGACCACTTTGGCACACTGCTAGTGTGACTTCCCTCGGGAAGACATTGGTCCAGGGTATGAAACTGTAGAGTTGTAGATTTTATTTCAGATATTAATTTCAAGTCAGTCCGAGATCGAGGGCCAAGCCACCGATGTACCAGCTGAATTGAAAGTGCAGGAAAATAAGTTATTTGTGTGATGTTTGCCCTGCAGTTTGTTACTTTCTTGGAGTTTTGCAGAAAGTTTTGAAATGGAAAGTTTTTTTTACTATATATTGCTTCAAAATACAGCACTGAATATTGACAAAAGTACAATAAATAGAAAAGAAATGGCAGTGTAACAACAAATAGGCTACAGAATCCAGCTGTCTGATATTTCTTATATACCAGTTCAAAAACAATGTGGATTTGAGAAGTAGTTTGTTAATATCCATCCATTTTCTTCACCACTTATCCAGTTTAGGGTCGAGGTGAGGCTGGAGCCTGCCACAGCTGTCAAGGGGCGAAAAGCTGGGTACACCCTTAACAGGTTGCCAGTCTACCACAGGGCTAACACACAGAGACAGGGAACCATTCACACTCACATTCACGCCTATGGCCAGTTTAGACATGCATGTTAACCTAACGTGCATGTTTCTGAACTGTGGGAGAATGCCGGCGTACCCGGTGAGAATCCACACAGGCATGGGGAGAACATGCAAAATTCACACATAAAGGCCCCAGCTGGCCAGTGGATTCGAACATCTATATCTCAGGTTATTATTCATCATTTTAGGATGAATAAGAGGTGGTGACAGAAAGGACCACATTCCTGAAATACACTTGTTTGTTTTTATTTTATTCCAATGAATTTGGGCCTGTGGTAGACTGGCGACCTGTCCAGGGCATACCCTGCCTTTTGTCCTGTGACAGCAAGATTAGGTTTGAGTTGCCCCATGACCCTAAATTGGATAAGCAGTTAAGACAGTGGATGGATGGAGAGCTTGTTAATTTGTACTTTGTTGCCACTGCCAGTGATAAAAATTAATCTTATATTTGTTTTGGAAGCCACCTTGTATTTGATTCTTTGCAGTGCTTGTTTGGCTGCTATTACAACCATGCTCGAAGCAAAAATATTCAGCAAGTTGAAATCAGCTCACTTAGTCTTTGGAGAGCACAGTTTAGGAAACATATTGAAAAACATGAATGCAAATGTTAAGTATTTTATATGGATATATTGAGTCCTGAGGCTGAAATTATCCGACTTCTTCCTGCTCTACCTCCTGGCTGTAGCTCAGGAGGTAGACTCTACTGATCGGAAGGTTGGTGGTTCGATCCCTAGCTGCTCCAGTCTGAATGCCAAATATCGTTGGGCAAGATACTAACCCCAGGTTACTCTCTGATGCATCCGTGTGAGTGTGTGAATGTTAGATAGAAAGCACTTAAGCATGTATGAATGGGTGTGAATAGACATGTTGTATAAAGCGCTTTGAGTGCTCCCGGAGAGTAGAAAAGCGCTATATAAGAATCAGTCCATTTACCATAACTTAAATCAGATTTTCTACACTTAATTCCTGAATTTTAACTGCTGCCTTAGATCCAAATTAGGAACACGGTGAAACTGAAAAGAACATGTATGCAGTACACAGTAGAGGGAGAAAAGTGAGATCAGAGAAATAGTTTCCCTGGAAACTGTGGGTATAGTGAACACATGGATGAATTTAGTTCACATTAAGCAAAGTCATGTAAATATAAACTGTTTTAAAAACACTGTGTATTGCCCATTTCAGCTTGTTAAATTTAATGATTTTTACCTTCCAGAAAACAATTGCTCAGTAATAATAACTTCAATTTTCAATGTCTGACAGCAAAAAGGCTTTACTTCACTTTCTGTGTTGGAAAACTCCAAATGTAAAATGTTTACAAGCATGTAATGAAGTGATTATTGTCATCAAATAAAAATGTTGTGTGAATAGCTACATTTTAAATATTGTTGAAGTTTCAAAGTGACTCATAATTAAAAAACAATTTTCGAGTTTCTCTCACTTGATTAATCTTGCGCTAGGCTGAAAAATAGTTGAGAATGTGGGTAAATAAATGTAGAAGTTGAAAGTATGATAAAGAAAAGCAATGCTGCAGTTCAGCTTTGGTTGAAGATTATGTCATGTTTCCTTGTGTCAGAACCCAAGGTGCCATTCAGGAGAAAGCTGCAGGATGTGGAGGTACAAGAGAAAACCTCAGCCACACTCATGTGTGAAGTGCCTCTTATTTCCACTCATACCAACTGGTTCATGGAGGAAACGCGACTGCAGCAAAATACTAAATATCGCATGGAGGAGGAAGGCACCCTCCGTTGTCTCACCATACACAACGTAACCACCAATGATGATGGAGTTTATATCTGCGAGATGAAAGAGGGCAGTCGCACTGTGGCTGAGCTCACTGTCCTGGGTACAGTAGAGACTTTTTTGCTTTCCACTCTTCTTCTTCATTGTTTGTGCAGTTATCAAGTGTAATTACAATTGTCTATACAGGGTTAATGTAAATATTGCATGCATTTCATGTGGATACTTAATGCGACATGACCTGATCCTTGAATGTTTACTATGTTTGGACCATTATTTACTGATATGTCTATATGGAAAATTTAGTTTTCAGTCCTGTTTTCTTCATGTCAAATCAATTTCTTCCTATATCTCAGGTAACATCACTAAGAAGCTTCCTCGGAGGACAGTAGTTCCTGTCAGTGACACTGTTATCTTTTGTGTGGAGCTGGAATATCCCTGCCCAGACGCCTACTGGACTCGCAATGGCGAGAAGTTAAAAGAGGATTCGCGTATTTCCATTGCCTGCATGCTTAGACAATACACACTCACCATTAGAGATTGCCAGGCAGAGGACTCTGGAGAAGTGGCCTTTGTGGCTGGAGACTGTAAGACATCCACACGATTCTCTGTTACTGGTGAGTTAAATGCTATTTGATACATTCTGATGATATCTGTATTAAACATACAAAATGTTTTATGGTGATTATTTTTGAATATGTTTTTTTGTTAATTCAGTTCAGTTTTATTTATATAGCGCCAAATCACAACAAAACTTGCCTCAAGGCGCTTTATATTGTAAGTTAAAGACCCTACAATAACAGAGAGAAAACCCCAACAATCACATAACCTCACAATAACCCCCTATGAGCAAGCACTTGGTGACAGTGGGAAGGAAAAACTCCCTTTTCACAGGAAGAAACCTCCAGCAGAACCAGGCTCAGGGAGGGGCAGCCATCTGCTGTGACCAGTTGGGGGTGAGGGGAGGAAGACAGGACAAAGTCATTTGATTGTGGTGTTCTTTTAATCTTACCCTTTGGTACATTTATTGACTAAACATTTGATGAATTAGACAAAACAGTGTAAACATCCCGTGGAGATCCCTTAACTCTGAACTGACATTTTAATTAGAAACACAACTGCAAACATTAGTTCAGTCAGGACCACTATAGTCAAAAAATGATTTCCATCTGCAGCATTTTAAACTCAACAGTATGACTCTGGTCTGAGACCTAACCTCCCTTCCGTGCCATGACAACATATATGAGATTCATTAAATCAGACACAGTAAAGGAGGAGCTGGGGTTGTGGTGGGTTGCCAGTAGATTCCAGGTATGCAGCAAATGTAGGCAGATGAGATTTGCCAGTTGGATGCATAGGAGGACTAAGCCATCTGTTGATGGACCTTGATGGACTAATATTGAGGTCAGCTGATCTTCCAGGATTGCGATAGGCTTGAATTTGTGGCCCACCTGAACTAACACTGTTCTTGATATCTTTTTTGTTGTTTGGCCAAATATCAACATTTATTAAATACAAAAGAAGAACCGAAACTAGTACTTCAAGTAAAAGACATCACCATATTTTTCTCTAGCTGCACGGAAGCATCCTCCCGATCCCCCAGTCGATGCTGTGGTGCAGAACAAAACGGAGTCATCCATCACCATTCAGTGGTCTCCTCCTGACAGTGACCGTCCTGTGCCCATCAAAGGCTACATTGTGGAGCGAAGGAAGGTTGGTACCCAAATGTGGCAGAGGTGCAATGCTGAAGAAACCATTGTTTCAACAGAGATTAAAATCTGCAACTTCACTGAGGAAGCTAGCTTCCAGTTCCGTATCTCTGCCATTAATGACTTTGGACAGAGTGCCTACCTTGAGGTACCTGGAAGCTTCTACCTTGGTAAGACTGATGTCTATGTGATTTTTATCATTCATGGCTGTGCTTTGTTTTTGTTCTTCTTTCTTAAAGTCTTGTTTGCATGTCTCCTTTCAGAACCCACTGCAGAAATCAGAAAAGGTCTGATTAACAGCACTGCAGTCTCTGGGGAGGAATTCTCTATCTCTGTTGAGCTATCTGCTGTTTGCTCAGGCTTCTGGTCCCTAAACGGCCGGCTTCTGCGCAGTGGAGCTGACTACCTCATCACCAGGTCAAAAAACATACACACATTGCTCATCCGAGTTGTGACCATGGAAATGAATGAAGCTGAAGTCAAGTTTGTGGGTGGAGGCTCACAAAGCAGTTGCATCCTCTCCGTGAAGGGTATACCCTAGAAAAATGATCTTAATCATATGAATTTGTGGCTTTTTTGTGTGTTTTTTTCTTCAATCAGTAATACCTTCTTATCAAGTAACTGTGTTTTCAGCCCCTTCTGTTAGGTTCACCAACAAATCAGATTATCTAGAGGTGGTGACCTGCAGTGCCCAAGCCACTGCTCAACTGACTGCTGAGGTGTCAGATTATGATACGCAGGTTAGTGATGGAAACGTGTCATTAACCTATTTTAGTTTTTGCTTTTACAGGTTATATTAATACATCTTTAAGAAGGGATAAAAATGTAAATAAAAATAAACAGTTTCTGATGACGAATTGTATTTAACTTCTTTTTAAATGAGCTTTATAGATATATCAGTAGGATATTTAAATCACTGTGACACTCTTTTGTGCACTGTAACTTAAGTTGTTTGTATGCAGTCAGATTGAAATTAGTGGCATAATCATACCACATTTACCTATTAACTACATGATATGTTGCTCTAAGAACAGGGGAGTGCCCAGAGTACACCACATGAATATTTGGATTCAAATATTATACATTGTGCTACATACTATTTATTTTAAAGCTTTAGTTGTTTATTATTTTGCAGATGAATTGCATTACTATAGATCAAGCTACCGAAAAATATATAAGTAATTAAAATCATCAACAGCTGCAATGATCCAATTATATAATGTATGTGATTCTGAAAAGTGCCATTCTACATAATGAGTATGCTTACTTTAGGTACTTCAAATATTTTTGACTATACAGCTTGTGTACTATTAAGCTACTTAATAGGATTATAACTTTTACTTTAGTAAAAAGTCTGAATACATTTTTTTTTTCACTTTGCAAAACATTTACTTAACACAAAATTATGTTTCAACTCTTGTGCAACACCACTTTTCACTTTTCATTCTATTAAATATTCAAATTCCTTTGCCCACCTTGTTCTTGGTCCTCCCATGCCACCTTATTTAAAAAGTCATGCAAATACCCCTTTTCTGAATAATCTGCAAAGGAGACACTTTTGTATTTGAGTAATTCCAGTTAACACAAGTAGCACAAGTATTCCTACTTTGTGGCATTTTCTTGTGTAGAATATTAAAGTACTTGTGTAATTCTAACATGTTATAATGTCTAATTTGGAAAACATTTCTGTATTTCTATCTTTAGGTAGTTTGGATGAAGAATGGGCGGGAGCTAAAAATGGGCAAAAAGTACGAATACGTGATTAATGACCGCACGAGGATCCTGATGGTACACAATGTCACTGAGGAAGATGTGGGCATTTATGAGTGTGTGTTACCTGATGATAAGATGTCCATGCAACTCACTCTTAAAGGTATATGTAAAAATTGCAGCTGTCAAGTACATTTTTAAAGTTTAACTTTATAGCAGAGCAGAGACAGCAGTCTGTCTGTCAAGTATTGCTACAAATCACAGATATGATATTCTCAGAGATGCTTTTGTATTGGGTACTAGGCTTAGGGTTAATAACACCCCAAATGATTTACTGGAATGTGAGCTGCTTTAAGCTTTGTGCTTTGAGGCATCAAACAGATTCATTAGCTTATCTCAACAGAAATGGCTTATGCTTTCAAGGAGAAAATAAAACAGGCAGAAATGGTCAGCTCTAACTCAAGTCTATTCTCTATTTATTTTTCTACTTTCAACAGAAAATGTATTTGCGGCATTAAGTGACTTCATCCTCACTCTAACCCGTTACCCACATTCTGTGCAGTCAGAAACAGAAGGAGTATTCCTGCTATTAAAAAACAAAACAAAACAAAAGAAAAAGAAAAAAACTATGTGAAAGCCTAAATAAAAATTACAGGTGACCTATTTGTTAACAGTTTTCATGAAAAACTGAGACTTCTAGTGTAAATGTCCCATAAAGAACACAAGAAAGGCATGCAGGTTCAATATAACCAATAGTCCAGACTCAGAATCACACCCATGTCACACGATATGGCATCCACAGCAGTATACAAGGCAATCATCCTCTGGTGATCCTGAACCTTTGAACCGTGATGTTTTTGCTCAGATTTAACAGGTTACTGTGAAGTGAATTGGTCAGAATTTGCCCGTGATAACTTAATAATTGTTGTAAATTGTAATCCTTTTACTTTTTTAGAAAGGAAAACACATTTAGTGTTTTGGTTTATTTGAATATTTATTTTGAATTTATTGAAATTAAAACCTAAGACACTACTTCTCAGGATGGCCCTGTTGTTGAAGTGGTTGGGCCCTGGCCCCTTAGGCTCACCCACAGCACTACAGTAGCACCGTCTTCCTAAACATGAACTCCTCTCTTAACAACTTAACCAAACTTTAGAAAGAGACATTTAAATTTATTATCACACATAAGTCACATGTACTAAGCTGCTTTTAATAAGCTAACACAGTAATTTATATATTATTTTATTGGTAATTTCTCTTTTTTCCCTAAGATGAACCTGCCAAATTTCTAAACAAAGCCAGAGGTACCATGGGATTGTCATCGACCCTCAAAGGAGATCTTGAGCTGAGCTGTGAGGTTTCATCTGCAATTGCTGCTGTTGTGTGGAGAAAAGATCGAGCAGAGATCACTGAGGACCAAAGAACTACCATCATCTCCAAAGGAACTCAAAGGAAACTCATTATCAAGAATGCCAAGAAGAGTGATGAAGGACATTACTCCTGTGAGACAGCAGCTGACAAAGTCACATTCCAGGTCAAGATAAAAGGTAAAGCTGCATGATGGCATTTCTCTTGCCTTGATTGATTCTCTACTTGATTACTTGATCACAGAAACTTTTTTTTTTCTCACAGAAACTCAAGCTGTAGCTGCTTTCTCCAACAAGGAGTCAGTCCAGAAGGAAGTGAAGGCCACTCTCTCCCAAAAAGCAACTCTTAGTTGTAATGTGTCAGATAGCAAGACAGAGGTGAAATGGTATAAAGATGGCAAGCTGTTGATATCCAGTAGGACCATATACTCAGAAGCAAAAGGCAGCGCTCGTCAGCTGGTGATTGAAAAGGTGGAGAAGAGTGATGCTGGAGAGTATACCTGTGAAGCTGGAGGGGATAAACTAGTCTTCAGGATATATGTGTCAGGTAGGACTGCTTGATCGATTAATTGATCTAACATTTAACAAGTATTTTAATCTTAACAAATATATAAAATTCATAGAAATATTCATGGTGTATATTTAACCATCTTCATCTACTATGTTGAAGTGCCAAAAATATATATCTAAATTATTTATCATATCATCTTATCAAGTGCTTAAGTGTGTGTGTTTCATATTTTGCATCCAAATTGTTTCAGTCATCTGTGATCTTAAAGCTTATGACAACACTGCTCTTTTCATTTGTGTTACCCTCAGAATCCCAGTCAGCTTTCATTAACAAGGAGTTGATCCAAAAGGAGGTGAAAGCCACTCTCGCCCAGAAAACCACCCTGAGCTGTGACGTGGCCGACACCAAGACAGAGGTGAAGTGGTACAAGGATGGCAAGCTGCTGAGTTCCAGCAAGACAATCCATACTGAATCAAAAGGCAAGAATCGCCAGCTGGTGATCAACAGTGTGGAGAAGAAGGATGCTGGAGAGTACATCTGTGAGGCTGGGAATGAAAAGCTCGCCTTCAAACTACAGGTGGCAGGTAAGGGCAATGATCTAACTGGTTTGTAGTTGTTCCTCTTGATTT
>VUQS01031711.1:0-14567 GCA_015108495.1 Heterochromis multidens | reverse complement strand
CTCTGTGGCAGTGGTGTGGTTTGTGGCTCAGCTGTAGGGGAGGGGTGGAGCAGTGGGTTCAGGGCGTGGCGTCAGGGGAGGCTGGTCAGCACAGCCGTAGCTCATCATGTAATCATGTCTCCCCCATATTAACAGGACGCCGGGACCTGACGAGAGAGCTGAATGAGAGCTGAGCTGGAGGCACGCAGCTGGAAAGCTGCCAGCCACACAAGCCAGTAAAAACACATTGTAAATTAATAAACGAAACAAACACGTCAAACCTGCCTATCTGGGTCCTTCTTATTACAAGCTCCTATTAAACTGCTTCAGAAAATTAATTCAAATAAAATGAATTGTCACAGCTTTAGCACTTAAGTTCCCTTTACCTTTGAAGTAAAGATTCAGAAACATTTTTAAATTGTGGGTTCACAAGCGGTGCATGCGCTGTTGGCTTGTAACAGTTGTGAAACGTCAGCATTATTGTGCCATCTTCTCGTACCGTGACACCCACCTTCCCTCTAAATAAATATGTGGTATCAGCAAAAACAACTGAGGCATTAACTGTGCTTTTGGAGAATTACACTCCTAATATCCAGTGTTTAAACCATTCAAGTACAGTTTCAGTGATCATGTGAAACGTTACAGTTGTACAGATTAATAATGCCACTCGTTTGTTTTTCAAAGGCAAAGAGGACGTTCATCCTGAAAACTAAAGTGTGTGTGTATCCATACACTTCACTTTCACACTAACTACAGTGAACAAGACCAGTTCAAACTTGCACATCTACTAACATCTACTACAGATCAGTTTGGTTGGGTGCTATTCACACAAGTGTAAAGTGCATGCACATGCACTCACAAGGAGGCGCACATGCATGATGCTGTTACCTACAGGGATTCCTCAAGATAAACTTAGTCTTCTGTAGTCTTCTTCTGTGTAACTCAGAAATCCCTGTTATACAGCGTTGAATAAATGTATTAGGATTACGATGATAACTAAGGGTGAAGTTTGTTGGACTCACAAGCTTTTGTTTGTTGCGAATATTTATTTTTGAGTCAGATTAAATTTGAAAGCTTTACTGAGATCAACAACTGCTAGTTGTTATTTTTACAGTGGGAAATTAGATTTGAGCAGGTATTATCTGCAAGCAGGTTAGTGGTCTGTGAAGAGAACAAATGAGGAAACAGATTTGTTGAAGTGCAAACTCAAAGCAATCAGCTATCACTTGACAATGATTTGTATTAGGTTTTTTTTTTTTTTAAAAAAAAAACAATTTTAAGCAGCACAGAATATAAAGTCTTGTCCCAAATATCAGTTATTCAGCATACTAATAAGCTGAGTCATCAGACAGTAGCAAAGGTGTTTCTGGATTTAATGAGCATTATAAAGTAGAGCTGTCCCCTGAAAGTCAAAGCTCCAAAACATCTGTCCAAGATAACCAGTTTGATTATTTAAGTTAGATTATTCAAACTGACCACACAACAATGTGCACTGTGATTGTGGTTAACTGATGACAGAAGAATATGAGGCAGAGTGATAGTCTATGAGCCAGCTGTTTTCCTTTAAGGAAGCTGTATGCAGGGTCGGCAGAAGACCACATGAACTGGACAGGCAACCAACTTTGACGGGGGCATTCAGCTCAAGCTATTCCATAAAAACAATTAAAACAATTTTAAAAAAACGCTTGCGCTCACATGATTTATCCATAATTACAACCATACATGCATAGTACAATCATGGAAAAATGTAGCCACAGTTATAAAAGTGCAAAAATATCTGTCTCAGATTTCGGAGGCAAAGCAGGAGCTAGACAGGAGAGACATTTTCTCTGGGTTCATCAATGACCTCACCACATAATAGGAAAGTTGACTGTGAGCCCACAATATCCTCAACACATTTTCATTTGTTTTGCAATTTTCAAATAGGGTCATACTTTAAAACTATCTGCACAAGTTGATGAATGACCTCTTTTTAGTTTCAAAGAGTACTTCCCAAAGTCTGACCTGCACAGTCCCACCTGCTCAGTGTCCTCCTCTGTCATGCTGGTTACCCCGACTGCTGCAGAAGCACTAAACTACTGTGAACCAACTAATTAAAATGAGCTCACACTGCAGCACTGGCAGTAACTTTTTGATATGGATGTTTAAGTTTTTCATTACCAAACTGTATGAATTAGTGCAAGTTATAGTTGAAATATATCACAGCGAGCACAGTGATTTTATCGGGTGGGCCAGGACCCCTGAGGCTTGCCTGTTGTGCCAACGCTGTCTGTATGTTACCTAAAGCTGTTGTTATGTACAACTGGCATAAAGGATGCATCAAATAATAGATAGATGAGCAAGATCAGTTATTTGATATTGGGAAATGCCATGAATTTCATTTGTTTGCCTCAAATACTTGTTTAAAATGAGGCAAAATTATGCTAAAATAGCTTGATTTGAACAGAAATACATGTGCTGCTGGCTCATTATGTCAATACTATGGACGCTTGTTTCTGCCACTGAAAAAAAAAAAATGCTATCCCTAACTCAAAATTTCGACTTAGGTATCTAAAAATTTTGAGAAAATAACTAGAAATTCTGAGTTATTAATTCAATGATTCAGCTAGTAATGCAAGGATTTCATCATTTGTTAAACCATGCTGAAAGTACTCAGCAGTTTGCTCATTCATGACCAGTAGCTGTAGTACTGGTAGCTTAGCTGTAGCATTGATAGCTGATGCCTTCACGGAGGTTCCTGATTGGCAGAGCTAACTCGAAATTTCAAGTTAAGTATCTCAAAATATTTTGTTATTTTCTCGACATTTCAAATTGTTATCTTCCATACCTAAGTCGAAAGTTCAAGTTATGGATAGCATTTTTTTTTTTTTTTCAGTGGTGGAAACAAGCTTCCATACAATACAACTATACAACTGTTTAAGAAAGGAACTCAAATCATAGTAAACTCCTGAATATGACTCAATCAACAAAAGTCTCATACTGGGAAAGTACCATAAGGTAGTTTAAAGTCAACACAGAAGTTGGAATATGCTAGAGTGTGATTCATGTCCAATGAGAAGCCCAAAGTCAGCAGTGAGTTTTCTTTTTTTTTTAAACCACATATGAGGCACATGGCACTGTTTGCCTAGTGGGAGGGGCTAAGAACAGAGAAGGGTGAGCTGCAGGAGCCAGCCTTTCCTGGATTTTTACCTAGTGTAGGTCTAAAAGATCACAGAGCCCAGTCTCTGAAGGTCACAAGCTACTGTGATACTAGTGCTGGTTCCAAGCCCAGATAAATAGGAGGGGTGCCAAATCAAATATGTGGATCCATCCACTGTGGGGACCCCTTGGGTAATAAGGGAGCAGCCGAAAGTATCTACCTAGACCTATGCAACTGATTAAACTAATTTTTATCCATTCCTGCTGGATTATACAACAGAGCTCTTAGCCCCTTATAACACTGACATACATAATAATGATTCCTGTCTAATGCTGAAAATGACCTTCTCATTTTAGGTTCAGTATTTGAGCAGAGGTCTCTAGCTGCTTAAGTTCTTACTCTACTTATGCACCTCATAACAGATCTCTGTTTATGCAACATGCCAGGTGTACTGTATAAATCAAAGTCAGACTGCATTCTTTAAATCTAAGTAAATGGTAAATGAGCACTCAAAGCGCTTTATACAACATGCCTCATTCACCCATTCATACAAGCACTTTTTCTATCCTTAAGAGCTTTCTATCTAACATTCACACACAGTTCGATGGATGCATCGGAGAGCAACTTGGTGTTAGTATCTTGCCCAAGGGTATTTGGCATGCAGACTGGAGCAGCCAGAGATCAAACCACCAACCTTCCAATTACTAGATGACCTGCTCTACCTCCTGGGCTACAGCCACCACCAAATCTAAGGTGGACCTTTATTGTGAAAGCCCCCATCAGGGCTCCTGACAGACATGGTCATCAGTCCAAAGCTATAATCCATCTTGCAGTATTAAGATGGGTTACTTGCTGAAGTGGCGTTGCTTTCAGGAAACAACTTCTCTGCAGTTTCCTTCACAGGCTGCATTTGAATAATAGCAGAAATCAACATAGGTACATTATTAAAATTGAAATCTGAATAATAACTCACAGACATAATTCACATCTGAATAGCCTTAGGCACAGGGCCATGTCATAACTCATACAAAGCACAGCTCTGCTTCCATTTTCCTATCAAATTATTCATTAACCACAGTTGAAGCTGTAAATCTTTGACTATCAGAGAGAAAATAATGGACACTAAACTTCAACATAATAAACACAGTATTTTAGTTATATCTTTATAAGTTTTGCATTCCTGTTTATTGGTCCTTCTTTGTCTTTGTTCACCACTTTATTTTCACCACAGCCCTCACTTTCCAAGCAATAAAGTTCCTCTCATCATCTTGTAATATCCTTTTGTGTTTTTCCTAATTGCTGATGACTTGCACCGCCATCTCAGCACCTAATGACCTTTCAATTAAATTGCTTTTTCTCCAGAATTACAGTAGGCAAGGTTTATGTGGGGAACAAAGATGGATAATTAAATGTACTGTAGTGCCAAAGTGAATTATGAAGCAGGAAATGCATGGCTCCCAAGTGCAGGAAAAAAGAAGGTAAAATAATAAAATTAAAAAAAAAAACATAAACATAATTTTCCCTGCAGAAATGATGAAGCAGAACAGCAAATATTTAAAAGCCTTGTTTCAATCTACATTGTTTATCTGTTATGTGTGTTTTGCTTTCTAATAACAGGCACTCCATAATCACAGAAATGAATGATTTAAAGTAAGAATACAATTACCAAGGAAAAGCGCTATAACTCAAGTCTTTTGCCTTACGGCGTTTATATGTATCAGAATATGAAAAACAAAATACATAGCAACCAGCTTTGCTGAAAACAACATTGAAATATAACAAGGTTACTTGAAACTAGAGTACTTGCACATGTTCTGCATAATCAGGCTGCTACTGAGGCTTTATAGTTTAGTGGTAATTGCACATCACCTTTGTTCTACTTAAGGACCAAAGTACAAACAATATAAGCATGCACAGTTAGACACTACACAATTAATGAAAAGTTGTTCTCACTTAAAGTAATATGTCCAAATATTATGTAGAAAATCTTAAACTATATCAAGATTTCAATCATATTTCTTTCAATAGAAACTCAAGACATACCTCAAAAGACAGCTTATATTATTAAAACTTCTCCAGTAACTAAAGATATATGTGCAGGGACAGCAAAAGAAAAGTACCTCTAGCAAGACTATATTTATATAATGTAGACATTGGAAAGAAAATCTATGCTGCTCTGCAACAAAATATCAGGAAATTAAGCCCTTGCAAACTATTTGCCATTGGGCGGTTCTTACTTGGGGTGGATTTTTGTGAGAATCTTAATAAAGCCAAGCATTTCCTTCCACTGATGCCTTGACACTGAAAAGTGAGGCAGCTAATGCTAGCTCCTTTTTGGTTGTGGTTTTAGAACTTGGACAGAAGCATCTGAATATCAAAATCAACTCCCTAATGTTCACATCCTACTGCAGATCAGGTGCAGAAACAAGTTTATCATGATTTCACAGTCAGAATCTTTTGCAAATTTTCCACAAGGGGTGCTGAACAACAATGGACCAAAGTGTGTTTTACTGGCAAAGCCCACACATGAAAGTCACTACAAGCAAATCCCTACAGGCCAGATTCTGTAATTCTACACATAAAAACCAAAAACCTGATTTACCTCGTATCTGATTTGTTCACAATTGCCTTCATGGTCGTTTCCTTGAGCACATCTGCACCATGCACAGCACTCCTGTTTCATTTGGATTGCTCCCTGAAAGTCAAATTTTGACACTACTGGGTCAAAATAAGTTGATTTTTCTTTGGGGAGTTTCAAATATGGCAAGTAGGGCAGGTGGTGAGCGACATTTTGAAGTGCTATGAACAGAAGACCCATGAGACTCACCACAGTGTAGGTGATTTTCAACTACTGTTCTCCCTCAGATGTATCAGGACATTACAATAGATCTCTGCACAGTCACCTTTGGGATGACTTCATGCAGAACCCCATGAATGTCTCAAAAGCTCCTGGTTACACTCTTGACCTGATGTGCTGCTTTTCAGGCTTGGACTCTTTGACTGTTGGTCTCTGCTGTTTGGTCTCTGGGTCATAGATGGAGACCCAGCTGTCATCACCTGTGATGATCCTGATGCTGGTCTTTTCTCTCTGATCAAGTAAATGAAATCCCAAATGTGCACCTGCAAACTGTCAAGGTGCAAGACATTGCAGGTCATTGAATTTTTCTGGTATGGCTTTTGCTTTATATGGATGGCTCTGCAGGATTTTATTTTATTTTTTTATTGGGCCTCATAATTCTTGTTTGTTGTCAAACAACATAACACAAATTAATTTTGCAATTGTAATTTTTCACATCAAGCAAAAACAGAAAAAACAAAACAAAAAAATCTATTGCTCAATTATATCACTAAACCACAGTTATTTGCTCACTTGTTGCTAGGTAGCATTAAGTGTGTCACAGTTAGGCGGAGAGAAAGAACAACAGGATGAAGCTGTTTGGTATCTTTATTTGATTGGTGGTTCGCTCATGAGAATAACTCACCGTTGATATCTCTACATTTACACTCCACACAACTGTTCTTCACATTTAAAATTTAAAAGTGGCAATAAACAAACGCTAATTGTGTTAACTTATCACTATGAAATAAATGCCACATTGACTGAGAAGGGATTCATGTGTATCCCTTCAAAGATGTACACACACACACACACACACACACACATCCTGCACAGCATTCAGTGGATTACATTTAGTGTATGTTATGTAGTCCCTCACTCCTGCAGTACTTTTCCTGAAATTCTCGACAGTGTACTACATTTAGTGGAAAGGTCACAATAATTACAGGAAAATCAAGCAGACTAGTGCCAGAGGCCCTGTGTGTCAGCATTAATGATAATAACTTCTATAAACCTCCTGCAGATGGAAGACTCTGGATAGCTGCTGCAGCACTGGATGACAGAAATTACAGAAGGCCTCAGGCTGAATGAATCGGTATTGCTCCTGTATTGCGTGGTGGTGGTGGTGTGTATGTGTGTGTGTGTGCGTGTGTGCGTGTGTGTAGCTTCTAAGAAAAGCACAAGGTGGAGTCAGGCAACTAGGGCAAGCGAAAGTCTGTAATTTGGAAGCCAAAAATGAAGCCAGACAGCCCATCATTTTGTGTGTGTGTGTGCTTGACTGAATGAGTACCTGCAGGCTTGTGTATGTGTACCATATGTGTTTGTGCGTACTTTGTGTTGACTTCATTTGCAGCTGTTGTGGGTGGTTCAGGTTTGTAACATTATCAGGAGGACAATTTTGGGCACGCTATTAGGGTTTCAGAGTCCCAGCCCCTTCTAGAGGTGATATCAGTGTTCATTATACAAACAATAATTTGGATGGTTTCTAAAGAGCACTTTACTAACTTTAACTATAACAACTACAGGTTGTAATAACAGCTTGTAAAAAAAAAAGACTTTGTGTTTTTGGGGAATATGTCCTTGGCAACTTTTACTATGTATTGGTTGTGTTGAGGGTTAGGGTTAGGGTCAGGTACCCAATACATACAACACAACAAAGAGAAAGATGGGCTGAAAAACGTGGACTTTCCTTTCTGTCTTCTTGATGTGATCCATTGTTGTGACTATTTTTTGTTTTGTTTTTTGTTTGTTTGTTCGTTTGTTTTTAGTAACACAAGGCAACACGTTGTTCACATAACTATCTGTATCATGTCATCAACGTAGGCCTCAGTCACACAGGCATAGAGACTGGTTGGTGACCTCCTGGCAACCACCTGGCAACCACCTGACAACCACTGGTTGCTAGGGGAAAATGCATATTCCCCAACCAGTTGGCAAGTGGTTGTTGGCTGATGCTTGATAAAATCAGAAATCTGGTGGTTGCCAGGGGGTTGCTGACTGGTCTCTACGCCTGTGTACATGAGGCCTACACAAGCAAACAAAACTTTATTTACACATTTCATTCCAGGTGGAACCACAGTGTGCTGCACAAAGAATGAGCTACCATGGCGGATGCAGCCACAAAACCATATAGATAATGTAAATTAAGTCAATAGACAGGCAAAGGTAGTAAAGAAGTAGTAAGTAGTAAAAAAATGACAAAACCTAAAAGTAAATCAATGACATAACCATGCATTTAATAAAATAATAGTCAAAACCAACACAAGTCTTATAAAATAATGTGGCCCATAAGTAAATCAGTAAAAGAAGTAAAATTAAATAATAACCCCAGCCCCCCCAAAAATAAAATTGATTGAAAAAGGAGACATTAAGTAAAATGATAATTAAGACCAGGAACTGTACTACTGGCGTGTTTTAAATTTTGATTTAAAATAAAGTATTATTGGAGACACCTATTCTGTTTTGGTAAGCTATTCCATCATCTTGGAGGTAAAACCATCAGTATTGATGGAGAACTGGGGAACAACCGGGTGCCCTCTTACAGATGATCTGAAGGGTCAAGCGGGTTCGAGGTTTATGAGCCCCAGAGATTCTGAAGTTCCAAAATGCAAAGTGCCATATAAATTTGCATCAAAATTTTGGGGTAGTTGCAGTCAACTGATATGTTGTTTAGACAATCCTGTGATTGGTTGGTGCACACTCTCTTGTGTGTCTCAGTCAGCAAGAATTTATAACCAAAGTCAGAGGCGAATATTGTGTTGTCCATTTTCAGCTGTGTGTCTTTAGAGTCCACACCACCTTCCAGCCCTCAAGCAACAGCAGCAGGGGGATGTTTGCTAGATGTCTGTCATGGTCGTAAATTGCTCACCTGTGATAGACACGTAGCCGCCTGAAGCTCACTGGGCTACCTGAAGGAAAAATACTGCTTTGTGTTGCTTAATATGAAACTTGTAGCCTTGCATTCAGTATGTAGATGAATGCACACCAGACTGATACACAGAACTTTGTGAGTAGCCTATGTTAAAAAGGAACTCATGATTTGATTTGACTTGCCTATAACATAAATATAGAATATTTGTGATATTGGCCCCTCTTTTCATCTATGGTAGAACTAGGCTGTTTATTGTTGCAGAAATATCATTCAGAAGAAGCTGCACAGCTCCTGTACTTCTCCTCTATGTATAGCCTGCTGAAACAGTTCAGGTATTTATTTGATCATCCTTGTGAACATAGGGGAAGACCCAAAACATGCTAGGGCCTCAGATCCCGTGTGGCCCCAGAAGACCTCAGGATGCTCCCAGATGAATAAAAAGCTGTGATTGAAAGGGATTTCTTGACTTCAAATGAATCCCGAACAACACCTGGTTAAGACCAGCCTGTGCAAAGCAGTCTTTGACAAATGAGACACTTCTTCTTTTCAAGCATAAATAACCTTTAAATAGACTGTAGGTCTTTGGCAGCACTACATACACATACCTCCCAAAAGCACACTGACACAGAAGTATCTTTGCTGACTGGAGAATCCGTTTTTCTCTTTCCCAGCTCAACACCACACACTGCGTAGGTAGTAGATAAGATCTCTGACCTGGAGCAAGTGTTTAGGACCAGAGAGAGCACTGGGACAGATCAGGGCCTGGATCACAGGAGGAATCTTATCTGTCGCCTCAAGGATTGCCCTGTCAGCTGCCTTCCCTGGCTCAGACAACCAAATGATTAAATTAGCCTCTGATAGAGAGATGAGTAAAAAAAAAGAGGCATTTTTTATGCCTTTAAATCCTGCATGAAGTTAGAATTGACCAGTATTTAGCAATGCCTGTGCTCTTCTGATGGCAGGAGTTTAGAACAACAGCAGCCATCTTGAAACATCTCCATCTTACCTCCAGGAGGTTTTTTTTGTTTTGGTAACTCTTTATAATACGGCCTGCGACTAAGGGTGTAATTCCCCTGTAATTAAATAGAATTTCATTGTATTTTATTTGAAATTACAGTGTAATTATATTTACCTACAAATACTTAAAGGTAGACACACTAGAATAAGGGGGTAACAAGTCAGGTTTTTACAGGAAACAAAGAAAAAATTATAGTGTAAGTAAATTTAAGTAGTGCATAAGTAATTTTAAGTACCGTGTAATTTCCTGGTAATTTAGTAGAAAAACAAACAATATTTTGCCATATTATGGAGTGGTTTAACCTCGGCTAACTTTCAGGTCTTTTACAGGAAAGGAGACACAAATTATACTGTAAGTATTTGTAAGCCCTGAAAAGTACAGCGTACTTACGATGTAAGATGGGGAAATATTGTTTGTTTTTCTGCTAAATTACCAGGAAATGATGCAGTACTTAAAATTACTTACGCACGAATTAAATTTACTTACAGTAAATTTTATTACAGGGGAATTACGCCCTTAGTCATGGGCCATGTTAGAAAGTGTTACCTTTTTTTTTTTTTAATTTAAAGCATTATGTAATTTGACTTTAATTCCAATGGTTACCTGGACATAAAACCTGGATACACAGAATCACCAATCAAATCTGATAAAAACTGCTTAAAAAGTTATGTCCAAACCCTCAGCACATACCAAGGTTTGGGATGTAATGAAAAAACATTTTAGATATTAAAAAAATATTTTAGCCTACAAAATACTATTAAGGTATAGAAATTCAGACAAAATCCAGATTTCTGCCTAGTGCAGCTTTAACATTTTCAGTGCTGTACTGTCATTGTCCATGTAAACAATGATCTGAATACTGCTAATATTTTTGCCTTTTCATTTATAACACTTTATTTACTGGTGAATGTCGAAAGGTAAACCATTTAAGATTTTATATGAGATTAGGAAAGACTGACTTAACAGGGGTGAAAATACTGTATTTAAAATCATTATTTAATTCCTTTAACATATAAAATTGTTTGTCATTTCAGGTCACCTTTCAGCCCCAGTACTGCGGTTTTCCTGATGATAGTAGTATTCTGCACATGCAAACCACAGGCTATTGGAAAAAGGAACTTACAGAAGCCCATTGTTATCAACAGAAACTTGCACACAGTCAAATGGCATCATTGTCTTCCTCACAATCTTTCTGCTAATGTCCCCCACATGAGCCGAACAGCACCAACTTCGCAGCACTTAAACTGAATGTGCGTAGACGCTGGATTTTGTCATTAAAAGTTTAAATGGTGTTTTGAAGAACTCTTGCTGCCGCTGTCCTCACTTGACTCGCCAGCTCCATTGGTTCAAGACAAGACTTTACCTCATTTGCACAAACCTGAATCTGCTTGTCTTTGCTCAACTCATGACCTTCACAGCAAGATAAAATAAAGCCAACAGAGCATGTCTGACAGTGCCATATACCCCCCTCCCCTGTCTCGTATCTGACTCATCCAGCAGCGCTCTGGCAGTGCTCTCCTAAGAGCCATTACCCAATTATTAAGAAGTGAGGCTTTTACAAGCGAAATGGAGAGGAGTGAGGGATGATGGAAGGACAGACACTGCAAGGGAAAATATTTAATGGAGACAGTGAGAGCCTGAAAAACTTCAGTCAGTCTTGTGTCTTAATGGCTAAATTCACTTTAAGTTGACGCTTGTCTGATTACTCAGAAACAGTAATGCAGTTTGATTGTAGAACCCCTGTTTCAAACAAAACCAATAAACCACAAAAATAGGTCATCAAAGCATTTTCTGTGATGCTTTAAAAGTTAGTTGTTATGATTCAGTCATACTTGTGTTAATTTCTGACAGCACTAGAAATATCTCATCCTCAACTAACATTCAAAACTTCACCTTAACTATGTAAGAACCCAAACTCTGTAGCTGACCGGAGCAATTTAGTATGCATTATGCATGGTGTATAATGTACATTGAGAGTTTCTGTGAGCCCTCACAGTGCACTGTGGTGTCTCATGATAACAATCAAGTATGATCAACATCCATAAAAGTTTGAAACTCTGAGCTCAAGCATCACTCAACCCACTATCTTAAAGTGGCTGTAATCTGTTCACTTAAAAGGTTATAAGGTGCTTGAGCTTCTAGACTTCCACTTTTAATGCTTCTATGTTTAAGGCTCTGAATTTTATTGCAGTTTTACTACCAGTAAACAGTATGATGGTCTTATCCTTCCTCTGTCATACAATAACACAGGAAGCCAAGTCATAGCAGTGAATAACAAACTGGGAATCCACTGAAGTGAAGCAAATCCAAGCATTTCTGATGCTTGTCATCATGCTTACATGACTGCAAGGCATAAAACATTCTGTAGGCTAACGGCAGTTTTTTATAATTCTTTCTGAATATATTACCACATTTTATTGTCACAGTGCGGTGTTCTGCCATCCATGTTTAGTCTGGTTGGTTTATTCTCAAGATCTAACTCTCCTGTCATTACAGGCGTTGTCGCTCCCACCCTCCTGCCAGTAACATCACCAGGGGCACATTCAATCTGGAATGTGCAATTTGTTGCATTTTACAGTCGGCATATTTCCAAGAAATGGTCTCCATTAGGGTTTGAGATGCATTTTCTCTCATTTGGCAGGTATGTCAAAAGAGTTATCCTGTCTGCAGTGATGTGTATATAAGGCCTGCTGTATTAAAAAGCCAGTGCATTCAATAAATGAGCTGTCAGAGGGGCAAGCCTTAGTTAACATAACTGAGTGTGCAAAACTTTGCTGTTTCAATTTTGAAGGAAAAAAAAAACCCCAAACATCTGCTACATTTTACTGGGGCTGAGCAAAGCCCTGATCCTTCCCCACTCACCTGGATCCATCACTGTCCCTTTCTTGCCCATTTTTTTTCTCCTTTTGCTCTTACTACTTTCTCGATTTGTACTTTCAGGTGCTCAGAAGTGAACTGACAGTTATTTAGGTCTATGCTCTACAACGCAATACATATGGGAATTCTAGAAATTGTTTATGATGTAAAAACAATCCACTAGATCAACACTGAACAGGTCATTTGCAAAAAACTGCACATTTTAAGCCATGCTTGGAGCATGGCCCTAGTGAAGATGGCTGCCATCTCACTCCAGGGCATCGAATACTGTTAAACTGTTCTGGGAGATATACACAAAGTGATCGTTTTCAATCACTGACTAGTTTTCTTTTCATTCACTGCTTGGTTGAGTTTAAGCACCTCAGCTGGATAAGTTCAGCTGAGGTGGGGTCCCACCCTTGAAACACAAGGGCGAGGTTAACTCACAATAAGAGAGAGAGATAGACAGAAAAGTGTGTCAAGTCCTGATAGGTAAAACCTCATAACTGAAAGAAGGTGAATTTTCTTTTTACCATAACTGTAGAAGTAAACTTTTGTAGGTATAAGTATAAAAAGATCTGCTTTTGGAATCCAAGAAGAGGTGAGGAATTGTTGGGAACTAATACCAAAAAAAAAGAAAAAAAAAGAAACAAAATTAGCAGGAAGAATATTAAAATCCAATAAACAACAGACTACTGTCAACCTGAATATGCAATGAGTATGCTTTAGCAGAGCCCCAGCAGTACAAATTACTCAAATAAACGTTGTGAGATACAAACAGTATGCAAATGATGCAATTTTTTTTTACAGTCAATCACATCCAATTAATGCTCAGGATGAATGTTAATAATATTTTCATGTAGCGCCATCCTCAGGTCCATATTTTTACTTTGTTCAAGTCTTCTGAGATCTTTGCAAGCAAACATTAAATATGATGCTTTTATGTAACTGTAACTACTCAACAGTATAGATTTGTAAAATATTGGTTATCTGACTGCAGGAGGACTGACTTCACCCTCCAAGGTTACTAACCCTATATTTTGGAGAAGGCCAAAATTGACTTTTTTTGGAAAAATGTGTAAATAGGTTTTGATATGTGCCAGTTATAATGATTATTTTGCTTTGTTCAGTGAATGCTAAGACTTGAGAGAACAATTTAATTAAAACAAAAATAAACAATTTTGTTTGCCAAGGGATAGAGTTAGGGTTATCACTGATGACAACTTGGACTTCAGAGCATTAGCCTACAAATATTTTGAAAATGTTGTAATGATTCAAGTTATTTTTCTTGAAGAAATGCCACAGATTTAAATATACTAGTATCTCTAATGTGAGGATGTAATAATTAAGAAAACAAGCTTTGTGAAAGTGTTATTTTGGGCTTTGGGTAGCTGTGATATTTCACCGTTACCTGAATTCTTACAAACATTCAGTTGGGAAATTTATCAGCCAGTTTATACATTATAAAAATAATCACTAATTGTGTATTACTACACACTCCATCTCCATGTCAACTAACTACAAAGGTGATATGCCAAATAAATGCTGATCACTCTCGGGGGACCATTTGTCTGCTGTTTGTACCTTTACTTTTAATTCTGTTTATTAATTCAATTCAATTCAATTCAATTTTATTTATATAGCGCCAAATCACAACAAAAGTCGCCTCAAGGCGCTTTATATTGTAGGGTAAAGACCCTACAATAATACAGAGAAACCCCAACAATCAGACAACCCCCTATGAGCAAGCACTTGGCAACAGTGGGAAGGAAAAACTCCCTTTTAACAGGAAGAAACCTCTGGCGGAACCAGGCTCAGGGAGGGGCAGCCATCTGCCGCGACCAGTTGGGGGTGAGGGGAGGGAGAC